>JAJAGP010000241.1:90231-327731 GCA_025084515.1 Ancistrus triradiatus | reverse complement strand
TAAAGCAACATATGCTGCCTTCAAGACGACATCTTTTCCAGGGACATCCATGCATTTATCAGCAAGACAATGCAAATCCATATGCTGCACACATTACAAAGGCACGGCTGTGGAAGAAGAGGGTTCGGGTATTGGACTGGCCTGCCTGCAGTCCTGATCTGTCCCCAAAAGAGAATGTGTGCACATCTTAAGATGTCTTTGCAGGAAGAATGGAACAAAATAACACCTGAAACACTAAAGCGCTTGGTATTCTCTGTGTTAAAACGTCTTTTAAGTGTGGTGAAAAGGAATGGCATCATTTCAAAGTGGTAGATGCTTTACCGTACCGAATTATTTTGGGATGTGTTGCAGGCCTGAAATGCAGGAGTGGATGTTTATTAACAAAGGAAATTAAGTTGACCAGACAAAATATGAAATATATTGGATTCATACTGTCTGTAATGAAATAAAAATCAAAGTAAATGTAAGAAACACTGGGTTTTTGTTTATATGCACTCTCCATACTGGCCCAACTTTTCTGATTTGGGGTTGTACTTCAAGACAAAAGAAGATCAAAGAGAGATGACAGTCTAGTGGTTGACTTATTTTTTTCCAGCATGTGCTGAGGATGAATAATCAATAGCGTCAGTGAAGTCAATAAAGTCATGTTGTCTTTCCTCTAGAATAACTTACTGATGCTGGCCATGTTGGCATTTGAGGTGACCATCTACAGGCATCAGCAGTATTTCCGGCTACGCAACAAGCTGTCTCCACCGCCTTTTCGAACCATATTTCATGATATTACTCGCCAACACCTTGATAATGGCATAATCAGCTGTGTTAAATACTTCATCAACTATTCCTTCTACAAGTTTGGAGTAGAGGTATGTCACATTGAGTGGAGTCATACTCAGGTTCCAAGAAGTGTCATTTTTTTCAAAGAATGAATGAATTACAGTTTTGTAAACATTCAGTAACAGTGATTAAAAAAATGATATGCAGTTTGGTTTAACGATTTCTTGTCTCAGGTGTGTTTCCTGTTGGCGGTGAATGTGATCGGCCAGCGCATGGACTTCTACTCCATGCTGCACGCTTTTGCGCTGGCATTCGTGATGTTTCGACGAAGGAGAAAAGCCATTGCTGAAATCTGGCCCAAGTATTGTTGCTTCCTGGCCTGCATTATCACCTTTCAGTATTTTGTGTGTATAGGCATTCCACCAGCAGCATGTGAAGGTGAGTATAGGTAGGTCTGTGAATTAGTCAGTGCTTTTGTGTTTGTAAAAGGATGCAGCTCAGTCTTGAATGACTGAAACCCAGGTGTAAATGTGTAACAGCCCAATGCCAATAGCCAAAACCAATAGTTCACCTAGATAACCAGATGTCTTTGGACTGTGCGAGAAAACCAGAGCACCCGGACTAAACTCACACGAACATGGGGAGGACATGCAGACTCCACACAAAGCACCTTCTTGCTTTGACGAGACAGTGCCACCCACACAAACCGTGCCGCCCAACATTTAACCAATGAATAAATGAACGTATATAATCCTTCAGCACTGTTATACGTCATTTTCGATGTCACTGTTTAACCTTATGTTTTTTTAATTATTTTTTAAATACGTTTCAGTCAGAACTGTGGCTATGCTTACAGTACATTTTTTTAACATGCTTGTGACTATTGCACATTTATCTCTTATTTGTGAATTATTGTCTTTTATAACCTTTTAAATGATCGTAGCTTAGCAGATGTTAATTAATTTGGTATAAATTTTTGCTGTTGTTTTTTTTTTTTTTTTACAGACTACCCCTGGAGATTCCCCAACTCTGCAACTGGCTCCAATGTCATTAAGTGGCTTTACCTCCCTGATTTCCGTACCAGCCCAAACCCCAAGTTTCTCATCTGTAAGTCAGGGTGGTATTATTATATTAAAACATTTTCTTTATTTTCCTAGTCGAGCCTAGTTCAGAATTCACAAGGCACAGACGAGCGAGTACTGTTGCTGTTGCTCCCCTAGTCAGTTTGTAAGTGATGTTCGACCCCAGCCGGAAGACACTATCGGGACTCAAAACAGGATCACCATGGTGGTGGGGTAGAAAAATTGATGCTACGCCATCCGAGTGCCCACAATAGCATAATGTTCAAGTATATTTGGATGTCATAATTTCATTGAACCCTCATGAAGTCTGGGTCATTATTTAAGTGCTTAAAGTAATACTCTCTCGGTCTCTCTCTGCTGTAGATGACTTCATGTTGTTGCTGAGTGCGTCTCTGCAGAGGCAAGTGTTTGATGAAGAGAATTTGGCAGCCGTTCGTCTAATGGCGGGAGAAAACGTGGAAATTTGCCGAGACCTGGATGCTGCTTCCTTCAGCGTGCATAACCCTGTTCCAGACTTTATACACTGCAGGTGCTCGCACACACACACACACACACACACACACACACACACACACAAAAGGCTACTGGTGGTGTTTTAAAATGTGATGTTTGTAAAATTTTAATTTTCAAACCTCTTTTAATATGGGAAGCATTTCCTTTTACAGTATTGAGAAGATGCCATTATCCAGAACAGCTAACTACTTGTATAATCATGCAAGTTACAATTCAAAATACAAGGTACAGCACCTTCTGATCAATAGTTTCGTACCTTTACCGCTGCGCCATGACTGACCCCTCCACAATTACTGGGACCCTGGTAAGGATGAATAAAATAGTTATAAAAATTCACCTGTCGTTGAGCACTCAGTGTTTCCACACATGGCTCTCAGTGGCCACCAAAGGTAATGTGTGGAGTGGTGGTGCTCACAATCAGGTGGGTAAAGAGGTTTAAAGTGCACTCAGCTTATAAAGATCCATACATACCAGGCTTTTACAGCCCATATGGTGATCACTTACTTCATTTATATATGTACATGGAAAAGGTTGAGAGCATCAGCCCACTAACAAGTGGGCTCATGTTGCAACTGATTTCTGACATACTTAGCAGATTGTCATCTTTTCAGCAACATCCGTCTTGTCTCCTGGCACAGTTTGTTCACTCATTCTTAACTTGGCTTCTTAGCCCAGGCACATGTAGGGGAGTCCAGGAGAGGTGTTCCCCAATTTTTGTTTTAATACAGTGGTAGCTTGGTTCTCGACCACCTCTGAACTTGAACTTGAACACCTCCAAATTCGGTTCTCAACGCATTTTGACTAGAAAAATTTGTCTCTGTTCTCATCCTTTGCTCAGTACTTTTTTAAACTTGTACGTGTCGAACTGCGCGACTCATTTAAGCCAGATCTTGATTCATGATTCATGACACAGTGACTCAGTGATTCAGATTCACAACAGCACATTCTCAGTGAACATCTGCGCTGTGCTGATCGGGTTTTTCTTTATGTTTACCTCTACAGTACTTTATTCTTAGTGCAAAAAAGTCCTCATGGGTCCTAAAAAAGTTAGTTATACAAGTCACCCGAAAGGAACCGAGTCCTCCAGAACACAGGCTGCAGTTAGCTTAGCAGCTATGCTAGCGCCCTGAGTTTACCAATAGAGTAAGTGTTTTGCTTTTACTTTTCACTTTCAATCCATTACTCACTAAATTACATGAGAAACCTTATTTTCAATGCCAGGAAACCAAATACATATGGTGAGATGAAGTCTGAGTGGATGTGTGAGATGCTGGAGTGAGAGTTTCTGTGTCACTATTGCAGTGGTTCGGAGTTTAAACGTGTTTTTCTTCCTTTAAAAAAAATATATATATATATATATATATATATATATATATATCGAGCTGTATCGATTTTTTAGCACAGACCTAGTTTGGATGTCGTGATTGTGATCACGTTGTAAAATTAGGTTAATAGAATTTCCTACCCATCATTAAGAAGTACAGATGTTGTATTAAACAGTTTGAAAATTGCTTTTGAATTCAGAATGCTATGGTACTGGTGTATTTCAGGTCATACCTGGACATGCTGAAGGTGATCATTTTCAGCTATTTGTTCTGGTTCGTCCTCACCATCATCTTCATCACTGGAACCACACGCATCAGTATTTTCTGCATGGGCTACCTAGTAGCCTGCTTCTACTTCCTGCTCTTCGGTGGAGAGCTGCTTCTCAAACCCATTAAAAAGATCCTGCACTTCTGGGATTTCCTGATAGCCTACAACATCTTTGTCATCACCATGAAGAACGTCTTTTCTGTGAGACATGGCTTTATACATATTTTAGTTGTTTAACTTACATTGGGTACACCTGTTGCTTTTTAGATGTATATATTGCCTTCTTACGGATTGTAGCTCATCTTTTTCTGGGCTCAATTTGTCAGCCTTCTCAACACGATGGTAAGCAGAGAATTTCATGAAACCACCACTGAATTACTTAAATATATAAAAAAGACTTCATTATTTTTTGGAAGGTGGATTATTCCCCAGGACAACAGTAATGCTGAGATGGCACTGACATTGTAGCTCAATGGAAACTTGTCCACCTTGTTGATGTAGTTGTACAGTTATAGTACACTTGTGGCAGCAGGCGTGCCTGTTGCTGTGCTGGCTTCTTTATTTTTCAAGCCAGCTCTGCACACTGATCATAGAGGATGAGAAGTATAGGCCAAGATTGCTTCTCATGTTTGGGTACAGTACATTTCTCAAAATGCCTTGTGGACCAGCAATCAGTTAGGATTGGGAACTGTCGGTCTATTGTTTCCTTTTGTCTATTGTTTCCTAAGTTTTGATAAGGAGGACCTAGAGGTAAGCCCCCTAGGAGAATTTTAAAAATAACCCATTATGAAACTAACGCAGGATTAAAAACACACAACTATTTGGAGCACATTTCTTTGAAGAGATGTGCCATTCAAAGTTTTTATTAGGTACAGATCTTATATGCCTTAACATCTATTCATCCACTATAACAAGAAGTACAGATCAAGCAAACATACAAGCATGCAGTAGCAGGTCCTCAATACACCATCCAAATACTAAGAATATAGACTGGTACCTATCAAATGTGTGTCTGGTCTGTAGTTGCATTCAAGTTTAATAACCATGGATGACTGAATTTTTAGGAAAACATGACATTTGACAGCAGAATATTAAATTCCAAATTTAAGTTTTAGTTATTTTCACACAAGGAAATTAATAAATCAAAGTCCACTACATCCCCAGCCAGAGGACAAAAGGGCTATCGGTAAAAACTCAACAAAAAGGAAGTGTCAGTATCAGCCAAAATGAATTAATTATGTCTGATTTTGTTTTGTTTCTTAAATCCAGTAAATAAATTAAATAATTTAAATTATGAGAAAACTATTTCAAGATCTGTTTAGGTTCAGTTTTTTCCTTTCCTACTTATACTAACATCTAATTCCAGTTAAACGTATTAGAATATGACTAGAGTTGCTGCCTTTACAAAAATGTTTATATATCCATCTACAGGAGGAAGAATAAAATTGAATTATGATCAACTATTAACCTATTTAAAAACAGGTATCTGTAAAATATACAGTCATAAAATCAAGAGAGCTCAAACCATCTATTCATGTCTGCCCTAAACACTGAGATGTTCTAATGAAACTCTTTAACTGGCTTTTTCTGTAGACTACTTTCACGTTAATCAGTTATCAGGGATCCTCTGATCGCATAATGCAATTTCCACTACTGCATCACTGAGTTTTGATTTTGGTTAATTAATGTTTGTAACAGACATTCAAATAATGTATTTACTTTATTTATATGTTAAAATTACAGAAATATCCACTCACACAGATACCTGCACATAGTGGTAGAAAAGCAGTGGCGAGAGAGAACCTGTAACAGGTTCAACCCTTGTTTCAGGTTTCAGTAACGTTTTGGGGCAGCAGCACCAGTCCCAGGTCCTAGTGCGTCAAATATTATTACGTTGAAAATATGGAGACAGATAGCACATTTGAATAAGAGACAATTTGGAATAAGTTAAACTTAATTGATTTAACTTAATCGTGTGTCTAACAACATTCATTATACCTGATCAGTGGTAGTGGTTCTTTTCCTTGGATCAATAGGCTAATAGCATAAGTGACGTAATAAAAGTTGCACATTGGAAGTGATGTGCTGCACTGTGTAACTGAAAACCTGCATACAGTGTGCACCTAGAAATAAAATGGGTAACAGTTAAAATATCCAGTATGGGTGTACCAAATAAGCTGTCAACTTAATGTATTTACATAATGCTTATTTAATTAAATAACAAGTTTGTTTGCCCTGACCAGATTCTTGCCTGCGGTTATATCAACAAGCTGGAGGAAAATTGCTGTTGGCTGATTCAGCTGCTGAGTTTAGCCTGCACCATCAAAGAATATGAACTGCCAGGTGGGAATCTCGGTACTTTAGTGTAGAATAGAATTTGTCTATAATATCCGGTGTCAGCATCTGTGTATGTGTATATTCAGTCTCTAGCAATGAATGTGACTTGCCAAAAGATGAGGCAGGAATCATCTGGGACAGCATCTGTTTTAGCTTCCTGCTGCTGCAGAGACGTGTCTTCATGAGCTACTACTTCCTCCATGTGGTGGCTGACATCCGCGCTGGACAGATACTGGCATCTAGGTACACTGTGTTTAACTCTGTTTCAATCTGACTTGTTAGTCAAATAGAGATGTGAACAGATATTACTGATTGGTGATATAAATTTGTTTATTATTTGTTTCGTTTTAAAGAAAAGTTATTTTTTATTATAAAGATGCAAAAGTCTATCAAACACCCAAAAACATTGAGCCAGCTGTAAGTTGAACTTGAATGAAGAATGTAGCAGTCTTTGTAAAAATGAGTGAAAATGGTTAACTGCAGATCTTGTGACTAAATAGGAAATGTGACTAATAAATAAATAAATTAGTTTATAAATATAAAATGTCTCCCAGGGTAGCCTTGGTCTGCTTGCACTGCCACAGATCCTGCCTCGAGGGAACTTTGAAACTTGTAAAATAGATGCCTCCTGGGTAGGTGGATCGTACCGTGGAAGCCAGGACCCAACAACAAGGCCTATCAGGATTGGACACTGGAAGCCGGTTGAAAACTCGGCAGTCCTCACCTTGCCAGAGGTGGGAAATGAACAAGAGTGGCTCCATTTTTAGAGGACTGACTCCTGCTGAGGCTCCCTGGTTCCTTTAATGCCTCTGGCAAGTGGTCTGTGATACTGGTATTCACACATTTTTCCATCTATCTGTCTTTTGCCTTGGCAGGGACATTTCATCACTGATCAGAGTTTCTCTCGGTCAGAGGTGTTGAGCCTGTGTTAGCGCAAGGAGAACAAGGATATCCCCCATGTGACAGCCAAAACAAACCAAGTATCAAAACAAAGATGTTCTAAAAGATAAAATAGCATTTTTCTGACAGCAAATATTGTTTTGGTCTGTTCTTAAATCTACTTGAGTAAAGCAGTAAAAAGCTCCTACAAAAAGTTGCATAGTTCTTACTATGGTTGTAAAAAAGGTATCCTGTACATGTAATGTTAAATATAATTTAAAAAGAATTAACGAATGTAGAATAAATGAATAGAGAATGAATTAAAACCAATACGTTCTTACAGTAACCTACAGAAGAAATCTTTAGTATGGGATAAAGATGGATAAAGATGTGGTAGCCTAGTGATTAAGGCACTGGATTATGAACCAGAAGGTTCAGGGTTCATATCCCACATCTGCCACTGTTGGAAGCAAGGCCCCTAACCCACAATTGCTTGGATTGTAAGGTATTCACAATTGGCACTCACAATTGTATCAGTTGTAAGTCGCTCTGGATAAGGGCATCTGCTAATGCCATAAATGTAAATGTAAAATGCAAGTCTAGTTAATATACTGTAGCAAAACGCCCAAACCCCAATCAATAGGTAGCTAATGTTGCAACCTACAGCAACAGTAACAAAAGGTAACCCAATATCATGTGAACACCAGGGACCTAACAACCTGTCCTGACAAGCCTGCTGCATTCACCTTATTTTGAAAAGTGGAAAATCTTGTCAAATTTTTTTAAAAACAATTCTTGTATGTCTAACCTTGCTTTATGAAAATGCCAGATATTGCACATTCCTCCCTAAAATGCATACGAACGATGGAGAGAAGTGCACAAGTGGTTCAAGATGGATTCCTTAATACCAAACAACAGTTAGACATATACTGGTCTTTGCTCAGATGCTGTTAACAGTGTTCTCTTTACTATTGTGTACAGATGTGCACCGTGTAACATACGTATTAGGTTTTGTGAAACAGGACGTTGACCAAAATGGAGGTTGACTGAACCATTGTTACCATTTTCACATTGTAGTTTAGATCAATTGCATGTAGTGTTTTATCTTAAAACAATAATGATAATCAAAACGCAATATATAAACAATAGAGTACTGTGCAATACAGCAGTTTTTATCTTTCTATATTTTAATTACACAATTTGAAAATGAAAGGAACGTTACTATGTTGTTTTCTGCCTTCAAGACTGCGATTCTCTTTCTTTCAGCAGGTGTCCAAGGGTTCGCTCGTACTAGTTTTCTGTCGTTCAGACGTGAATTAGATGTATATAAGGCAGATTTTTATTTCCTATTATAATTAGTAAGACCTTGGATGTTAAAACAAACAGATGTTGAAATTAGACTATCTTTGCATGTGAAATACGAATCCCGTACTGTATTTAACTTATTTTCTCTTCTTTACATTTTTCAGAGGGGCAGAACTGTTCCAAGCATCAATAGTTAAGGCGGTGAGAGCTCGACTGGAGGAGGAGAACAAATCCATGGAGCAGCTCAAGAGACAGTGAGACTCACAGAGCTAAACACCTCTCCAGAGGGTCTTGAAAAATGAAACACAAATGACGAACACAAACGACAAATAATATCGGGGGAAAGTTGGTTAAACATTTAGTCAGCTAGTAAAAAGTCAATATCAATTAATAGTGCGTTTATGTTTGTTGTCTTTGCCGTATAGGAACTGATTCAGTGAGCCAGTCTTTTAAAAAGTGATTAATGTTTGTCTCTGTAAGGGGAAAAAGTAATGACATGTCTAACTACTGTGACTGGATTAACCCAGGATGGATCGCATTAAGACCCGTCAGGAGAAGTTTAAAAAAGGAAAGGAGAAGATGCTGAGCCTGACCCAAGAGTCTGCAGAAGGCCAGAATCTAATGCCACCTGTTGCTGATGACGAGGATGATGACGGTATGACAAAGACCTCTGAAGAAAACGAGAATGAGTTTGGACTGATTTATGCCATGGTCTCATTTAGCAGTTACAGTGAATACCTTAAGCTGAAAATGCATTCACGCAGTGGTTACCTTCTTATGTTTAAAAGGTTTCAACTACATTCTATGATAAAGCCTTGGTGCTATAACTGTGTTTCAACATGTCATTATAATGAATTTCATTGCAGACACAAGAAGATAATTACTTGTATGTGTGATACATTTTTTTCACCCAATTATATTAATGATCTTGCCACCATTTTATTGTAGGAGCAGAGAAACAGAAGGCCAAGGCCAAAAAAAAGCAGTGGTGGAGGCCTTGGGTTGACCATGCTTCCAGTAGGTTTACTATCATCATTTCCTCTGCTCTAAGTGCTCCTTGTGTCCTTGACCAGAACTCCAGATGATTCACATACTGCACCAGGGCTCGGTGAGACTGGCCAGTTAGCAAACTCTTATTGTCCAGGCATTACACTTCTCCTGCATCTATTTAAGGCTCGTGAGCAAATACTCTCAGTTGTCATTTTATGATCTTGTGCCTACTGTTCTCAGCTCAGAAGTGTGAATGATATGGTAGTGACATGGTTCTGTTTGTGAGCATGAGCAGATGGTTAAAAAGCCAGTATGGATGGGAGTGGAACAAAAAGACTGTGTAGAAATTGATGGCATGTGCACTGTGGTCAGGGAAGATGTGTTTAGGGTTATGTCTGAGGAACATAAGACACTAAAAGGCAAACACAAACGATTTAACAGTAACTGATCAGATCCATTAGTCATATCTGGCATGTTTTTATAGGCCATGTCCAAAGCTTTGAAGTACAAGCATATACATTTATTTTTATGCTTGCATCTCAACAACTCCAGAAAAAGTTTTGACAATATGAAAAATGAAAAAAACAAAAATAGCGTTATGGCTTACATTGACTTTTATTTCATTGCAAGCAGTATGAATAAACTGTCCCCAGGTTTTCATTCAGTCCTGTTACCCTAACATATTCCCACTTCTGAAATTGTTGGATCATACTACAAGTCACATGCTCAACAGGAAGTTGTATCATCTGGAATTCTGAAGAATAGGGCAAGACCAAAAATAAGTTATCTCTTATTTTGTTGGGTGTATTTGATGATGTTGTGATTGAGAACATCAAGCTCAACTTACTATCATGTTACCTAAAATAGTAAAAAGAAAAAGGCTAAATCATTAGAATGTTCTGTGTCCTAATGTATTAGTATGGATGCCATGTGGTTACATTTTATGGATTTTCTAGTTCTGTGCTGCAAACCCAATCGTGTTACTCATATAAAGAGGACTGAGTAACAGTAATGGGAGAAACAATGTTAAAATTAAATAACTTTGCCTGAGAGTGTGCAATATTCATTAAGAATAGTTAAATATTTGTGTTATTAGATTCAGTGTTGAAAAGATATAGAAAATTAAGTTTAACTTTAAAACTTACAATAAGAAAATGGCACGCATTTGATGGAATGACTCACATATTGACAGGAATTCTGAAGTCTTGCAAAGGACATGAAACATGCTAGGGCCATCTCCGGCAAGTACTGGTGGATGAATTTAGTACTTTTCTGTCATAGTGTGAGATCAGATTGCGGAATGGCAACTTGCGAACTTGAATACTGAACTTGTTCAGACCTGTAATAATAGGAAACCCTTATAAAATTGTAGGTACAAGGTAGGAGTGCCTAATAAACTGACAGCTGAGTGTATTCATACAACATTACATATAGGTCATGAAATTTAAACGAGCACTGAGGTCATAAAACATCCCTGCTTAGCACTGAAACTGTTAGTGCCTTAAATAGATATGTGTTGCATCTGAGGACAGGAAAAATGATAATGCCTGGATGGTACTGAGTGACATCAGTGGGTTTAATGTGGCCGGGTCCACAGAGCCCACAGTTTGTGAATCACTCTGCTGTGGTTTGAATTCAGCTCAGCCCTATGAAGAAGTAGAGAGTCTGTCTTCCCAGTCTGGTTTACTTTTTACAAGCTCCTGTGAACTATGGCTGGGAACTCTCTCTTTCACAGATAGAGCTCAGAGTGAACTGATTAGCTTTTGGCATACTCAGTCTTGGGATTTGGTTTACTCTGGTTTAATCAGTAAACACAATCGGGATTTCCTTTAGTGTTTTTATACTTGATTCCAAAGGATTGTGCTTGGCACTGATTGTTCTCTATAGCACCCATTACACTTAAAGCTAAGCAGTTCATCTCTGTGCTGTCTATTCCATGTCATATTATGGCAGTTGTAGTTTGTTTTAATTGCTCATATCCCATATCCATGAGAAGAAATTTTTATTTCTATGCACTCGTGTTGGTTTAAGCTTGTCTTACTGTACTCCTACCCTATCCCTGTCCATTGTGGCTCTTCTGTTCAAGGACATAAGGCAGTTTCCCTACTCCAGTTTCTGTTCTACGTGGTAAAAAGGAAGGACACAGGAGACGATGTGTTTCTAATCCGCTTTTGTTCTATTAAACATTCCTGCTTTATTTTTGATGCTGTGTTACCTGATCAGTTAGTACAAGCTGTTTTGCAATGACTAGTACATAACTGTTTAATCTTCTTTCCTCTGTCACTTTAATAAAATGTCATGTCTTAATTCCTATTCAACTTTTAAACCAAGTGTGCTTTCCCACTTGGTTTAACTCTTTCATAAGGCTTTTAGGACAGATATGGAATAAGCTTGGTTTTAAAACCATAGTCTACATAGCACATGCTTTTTCTCTTCAGAGTTCACAGACATTCATTGAACGCGGTAGATGTTTTATTTAAGCCTGAACAGGGGTTTCATTCTTTTACATGATTTGATCATATGGTCATGTCATTTCAGAATTTATTTTACTCCTGGTAAAGATGATTTTTAAACAGCTGTGAACAATGTTGTTGTGGTTAATAAGCTTAATTTCACACTGACACTTTGTTTGAGGCAATTTTTTTAAGCAATACAAACTTAACAAAGAAATCATATCATATCTCCAAAGACCACTTCTGGATTCAGCATTTTGGAGTCTAAATCTAGAATTAGACATCACCTCCATGCCAACAAACTATTTGAAAGGCATGCGAGAAGAAAGCTTTTTCTTTCATCTAACCACAGATATACAGTACCCATTAGATTAGGCTATTAGATTCGTTGTTTTAGCAAAGGTATAATGACCATATATAACATGCTGTCGACGATTGGACCCAAACTTTTTTCAAACTTGGATTGTGAGCCATAGCATATCTTAGACTGTTGCTGATCAAGCCTTTTCAGACTGTAGAAGGGTCAACTTGGCATCCCGATAAAGCTGCAGATGCTGTTGTTGTTCAAGCAGAGGTCACACTAAATACTTTAAGTTGTTTTTTCTCTTTTTTTTTCAGTTTTTTAAATACTGAATACAAATTTCCTGTGTTTTCTGATTGTATTCAAATTAAGATAATTAGAAATGATTATATATTGTCATTATACCACTGCTAGAGCAATGGTATTTGTAATCTAATGGTGGCCTAAGACTTTTGCAAACTTCTGTAGTTCAGTGCAATTGGAACATTGGCCGAAACTGTATTCACTGGTTCAGGTGATGGGTTTAGGACTGTGATGGAAGCCATTGATGAACTGGTACTCTGTCTGGGTTGTGCCTATGCCTGACCAGGGTAGGCGGGATTAAAACAGGATGCTGCCTAGGTTCTCTGTATAGCTCTTCTGGCTCGGTGATGAGCCTGACCAGGATATAAGTGGGATCAAAACATTCACTGTATTCTCTGGTCAGCTGAGATTTAAAAATGGAGAAAAATCAAGTGTAGTAATCAAGTTTGCATGTAGTTTAGCATGTAGAGAATGATGTTATAGAAAATAACCTAATACCTACTGTTAAGTCCTCCAAAGACCCATCATGCAGAGTATCAGGAAATCAGATTTATACGATTTTATTTAAAACAATTTGATAAACTGAATAAAAGACTGAATAAATTCAGTTGTTAAAGCTTGGGTTTATTTAATATTTTAAGTGTGATGTTAAGCCTATTAACTTTACAAAACATTTTTATACATAACTATATGCACATCTTTACCAAGGGTACCTTCTGGATCCTTCTGGATGTAGGCTCATTCCTCTGTTAGGGATCCCAATCATTTTAGCTCCATGGCTTTTTAAAGAACCTTCTTCGTGTTGGAAACAAACATGCGCTTCATTGCTTTTTTTGCGCTGATGTTTTGATCCATGCCTTAGAGCAAATGACCACCTCTTCTTACTCTTAGTGGTGAGAAGTGGAGATTATTACCTGTTTGAGACTGATAGTGAGGAGGAGGAGGAGGAAGATGACAAGAAAGATGATGAACCACCCAAGAAATCAGCCTTCCAGGTAAAATAATTGGAATGTCATTTGTTTATGTACTAAATCCTATTGATAAGGTTAAATCCAATCAGATATCTTGTCTACTTACTGATGGTAAACATCCAGTTGGTGACTGGAGCCCTTCTGCTGCTGCTACACAGTTAGATGGTGTGACAACAATATATGGTGTAGTCCCACCTTTGTCCCAGTGGTTCCAGGCGGAGCTTTGCTTCATTTAATCATTTATGGAGGATTAATAAATGACAGCCTACTTGTTGTTCTAAGTGTTTCATGCAGTTAAACAATAGTTTAGCTGTAGTACAGAACCAAGAAGTACTATCATGGCTAAAAACTACAGACAAGAAAGACAGAAAGACTAAACAGTGTTCACCCTATTGTCTGGAGATATTGCAGGATCATCACCCAGGTGTCCAAGATAGGATAGCATGAGCTACACATAGGGGTGAGAGGTACAGTACTGGGCCAAAGTCTTAGGCATGCTATATTTTTTTAAATTTATATTCTCTTTATTCTTCATTTAACTTTGTGATCACCGCCCTTTGTAGTTCTAAAGTTACAGACTGTAGTCCATCTGTTTCTCTGCATACTTTGTTATTCCCCTTTACTCTGTTCTCTAATGGTCAGAACCCCCATAGGACCAGCACAGATCAGGTACTGCAGTGACACTGATGTGGTCGTGGTGTCTTAGTGCATGTTGAGCCAGTAAATTTGATGAGACATAGCAGTGCTGCTGGAGTTTTAAACACTGTTCACTTGCTGTCCACTTTATTAGACATTCACCATATTGCTCCACCTTGTAGATGTAAAGTGAAAGACAGTAGCTCATCCGTTGTTGCACAGTTTGTGTTAGTCATCCTCTAATCCTTCATCAGTGCCCACAGGATGCTGCCGACAGGATGCTGGTGGCTGGACATTTTTAGATTGAGGACTGTTTTTAGTCCAACAGTGACACTGAGGTGGTTCAAAACTCCAGCAGCACTGCTGTGTCTGCTCCTCTCTAACACTCCACCACCACATCAGTGTCACTGCGGTGCTGAGAAGGATCCACCACCCAAATAGTACCTGATCTGTGCTGGTCCTGTGGGGGTCCTGACCATTAGAGAACAGAGTAAAGGGGGAATAATAAAGTATGTAGAAAAACAGATGGACTACAGGCTGTAAATGTAAAACTATAAAGTGCAGTGACCACTAAAACTTAAATAAAGAATAAGCAGAACATAAACTAAAAATATAGAATGCCTAAGACAATTGCACAGTACTGAATACTGCTCAAAAATAAATATAGATTGTCACATTGTGTACTTTGATATGCCAAAAAACGAAAGTGTGTACATTTTAGCATACTATACAGTAGTATGCTAGCACAGTGAGTGTTAAAATACATTTTTGGCAGTAATAATAAGATGCTGCATATGCCGAACACCCATAGTGTTAAAACCACCTTTTTAAAAAGCATTTAGCAGACACCCTTATCCGCTGCAACTTACAACTGGTACAACTTTTCAAATGTGGATTAATGGCCTTGCTGAAGGACCCAACAGTGGCATCTTGGCAGAGGTGGGATTTGAACCCTGTACCTTCTGGTCCATAGTCCAGTACCTTACCTGCTAGGCCACCACCTGCACAATATTGTCCCCCCATCATGCGGCCAATGCTCTAGCCCATTGCTGAATGGATTCCACATAGGAACTGGCACCAAAGCGTTAGCAGCAGATATTTTAAGTCCTGTAAATTGCGAGTTGGGGCCTCCATGAATTGGACCTGTTTGTCCAGCACATCCCACAGATGCTCGAACAGATTGAGATCTGGGGAATTTGGAAGTCACATCAACACCTTGAACACTTTGTCATGTCCTTGAACACCGTTGCCATGAATGGGTTACTGGGTCTGCAACAGTGGTGGTACGTGTCAAAGTAACATTCACATGAATGCCAGGACTCAAAGACTCCCAGGAGAACATTGCAGAGCGTGACACTGTTATGCACATCTCCTGAACCTGACAGTGGTTTTAATGTTATGGCTGATCGGGTGTATGGAGAGATCATCTGTCCTTTTAGAGCTTACTACTGTTTCTGTTAGGCAAAGTAAACCCAACTAGTAGCAGTCATAAAATAGATCCAGCAAAAAAAAATCCTGTTTTTTATGGACTCATTGAACAGTTTTAGATAACATAGCAAAGAATCTCCTAGACACGCATGCATGCTTTGACATTTGGGGAGTCAGCCAGGAGCGTGGGTGCTTACAGTACGTCCGGTCATTGGAGGTTCAGCTGTTTATCCGCTATGTTTATCCGAGTACGGATAATAGAAACACAGTGTGTTGATCCCGACCTTGGACTCTGTGTGGAATTTGCGTGTCCTTTCTTGTGTCCGTGTGGGTTTACTCTGGGTTCTCCAGTTTCCTCCCACATTCCAAAGACACGTATTATGTTAACTGGTCACTCTAAATTTTTCCAGTGTGTCTGACTAGTGGCAATGTAACCATGCTCCTGTCATGAGTAGCCATTGATACTGATGTGACGTTAAATAAAACAAATGTAATGAAGCACTTGATTGCCTTCATCTCCTCACGTTGATATGCCACATTGCCCAACCTCTTTTCTCACGTAAACACGAGATTTGGTAGATTATGAAAGGAAAGTTGGGTAAAGTATCAAAAACCGAAAGCTAAAATGAACAGGTACTGATAATTTAACATTATTAGTTAACCTTTAAGACGTTCTGTGGCACCCCTTCTGACTCACACATGAATATATTGCTACATCCAAACCCGCATACTTGTGTACTAATCGGTTTATTCAATTAGTATAGCATTATGTTGTTTAGATAAGGTTGACTAGCAATTTAGGATATAGCCAGTACCTCTTTTGCACATGTTCTCTCTCACTTTTGCTGCTTCAACTTTCTTCCTCAGCGAGCAATGGGAAAGTTCATCTCAGCTGTCCTGGCTTTGCCCAGGTCTATCCTAAAACTTCCCAAAACTATCCTCCAGTATCTTATCAGAGCAGCCAAGGTATCAGCTAAGTGTTATGCTGTGTCTGACTGGCGTCTTGGGGTGGTTTGTGAAATTTCTGTTGTCAGTTCTTTGCCTTTTCACTCCATGATGCACAGCTTATTTGGATAGCAGCTGAAATGGATGTGAACTTTGATCCGGGATGAGGCACCATGGACTGAAAAGGTTTTTGTGAGATATGTAGTGGTATTTATTTATGTATTTCATTTGAAGTGACATCATGGTGAGCATGTGTTATTCATGATCTCATTATCATTATGGTTGGTGTAATTGTTCAGATTTTGTGTGTTTTCTTATTTGGGTTCAGTCCTTGTGGTTATTTCTAGCCTGGATTCAGATAACCAGAGATAACGTAATCTCCATTACAGAATGGCTTGCATAAGAGCTATTCTTGTCTCAGTCAAACCTGTAGCACTGCTTAAGTTCAAGCTGAGAATGGTTATTTGACTTTAGGCTGGAGCGTGATGAATTTATAATCTATTCTCTGGTCTGCAGTTTTTGTTTAGTGACATAGTCTACTGTAATGCTACAAAAGTTTTTTTAATCACTATGGGTTCTGTCACTCCACAGTTTCTATACCAAGCATGGGCCACTGACTCTAAGACTGCTCTTAAGGAACGAGCTAAGAACAGACGCCATTTCTGGAAAAGATATGGCAGAGGACGTAAACACCGAAAAGACAAGGAGGAAGGTACGTTGTGATGATGTCCAGAAAATTCCTTTAACTTTTACTTGCATCGTACAGTTAACAAGACCCCAACTTATTTCTTGAAACATTAAAAAAGTGCAAGTGTTCTTGTTCCCTATCTGTATGGCAGGATGTGTCGCGATTGAGATGGGCGATGATGAACAGCAGAGTTCAGAGGAGAGGAAGGATGGACCAGGTACTTTGTAAATATGCAAGGGATGATAGCAGATTTGCTACCAATATATTCAAGTGCCATCCGGTGAAATGTTCATTTCTGTAGTGACAGAAACAGGTCATTGACCAAAATGGACGTTGACCAGATATTACCATAGTCACATTGTCTTTTTATGCTACTGTAATGTAAATATAAAGGATATATTCACAAGACAACTGCATGCAAATGATATGTAAATTCATCAGAGATAACACTGAAAACACAAGTGATTGATGAGTGACTGAAACGACAGGCACATACATTTACGAACACCATTTACAGCTTGATACATATAAGTAGTGGAAAGTCAGAAGCGAGTAACTTGCACAAAAATGTCTTTGAACACCTCAACCAAGTTGGAACAGTTTCTAGTTGAGCCAATGGAGCACAAGACCAGTAAGGTACTTACACACACACACACACACACACACACACCACACACACAAGAGATCCCATGAGTGAAACACACAACCAGGTCTATGGAAACAAGCCACAAAGAAGAGAATTGGCTCAAAAAATCCCAAAACAGGTGATATACTCCAATGTGGGAGAATAACCACCTTGAACAGTTATTAAAAAATAATAATAATTTATATTTCACTTTTAAGTTTGAGGCTGAACAAAGCCAACTTGCAGGAAAATTGGAGAGAGAGAGAGAAGATCAAGAAGCAAGCCCAAAATAAGCAACTACATTTTAGAAACAGGACCCAAAAATCATCTGAAACCTGCATTTACCAATATTTGTAAGCGACCTTCTAGAAAAACAAGCTCAAAGTCGCTTAGAACAAACTGATCTGGCAAACGTTACATGAATCACGGACTTCTGCTCTTAAACTGCTGTCTCTGCTTGCGGATCTGCAACATTTATTGGCTTATTGAGGTGACCAGCTGTTTATGGCTGAAACATCAGAGGTTAAAAACCAGATTTTTATTTCCTATGATTTCTTATAATTGTTAAGACAAAAGCATTATTTTTTCCCTATATTTTTTTATAATTATTAAGACCTCTCTTGTTAAAGCGAATGGATATTGATCAGATGGTCGTCACATGAGGCTTACCTCTAATTCACTAGTATTACTTTTTTGTGATGTCACACTTAGGTTTGGTCTCTGCAGAAGTTCTGTTAATTTCTTTTCACAACAAGACAAGTTATTCGAACAGGAGTGACCAAACTGGCATAAGATTGCAGAAATCAAGCCAGTGTCTAACATAATTCTGTCCATTTGTCTAACTTTGTGTCCATCCATTCCACAATTTTGTACTTTTTTGGAAAACTTCTTAATGCAGTATCCTCATGCCTCTTGAATTATTCTCAATCAATGTCTGTTATCTAAGTAACTAGTAAGGCAAAATGGTCACAACTACCATTCCCCTATTCCAACAGACAACATCATTAAGAGAGTTTTCAACATCATCAAGTTCACCTGGATGCTGTTCCTGACCACTTTGGACAGCCTGACCGTGTGGATCAACAGTATCTGTAAAGAGTACATAGACATCTCCACTGTGCTGCGCATTGAACGCTGCATGCTCACCAGAGAGGTCAAAAAGGTATTGTACACACAGACACACACTTAAAGGCAGGGCTGCATGCAGTTGCTTTGACTGGGGGTGCACTGAAACTATCTGGAGGATATCATGTGCTGGTGCAATGAGGGGTCTTGTTTGCTGTAGTGGGTATACTAAACATGGATTGTGGGCACGGCAGAAATCTGAAGGGGTGTTGCTTAAAGGTGACACACCCCTTTTTCCATAAGTCATCACAGTTCCCTGGATCTTAATGAGGTAGGTATCTGTTACATGCATTGGTCAAGCTACCTCAACGATCACATACCTAAAATGGTTGCCTAAACAATCATTTCAGTGCCTGTTTTTTTAAATAATAGAGTCACTGCTCACCAGTCTGCGCTCAGTAATTCACAGCATGTCATATACTTTGTATGAACCTAAAAAATTTGTATCAAGAATCACTCTGGGAACATTTTGGTGCTCGCTGTGCTTGCTTGAAATTGATATGTAAATGTGTCAGAAGTACCGCTGAAACCACGAATGGAACGCTACCATCTACATAGCATCCCTAATGCCATCGTGTCCAAAGCCTGAACTGTTAGACACATATTAAACCTTTTTTTAATTTATTGGCAATAATTATAGAAAATACAACAATGCGACCCTGTCTAGGGGAAAGCCATAACACTAGAGGATGGTACGATGGCACTGATACTTTTGTTTGACGGAAGATCAGCCAGATGAAACAGAGACTCAAGGAGTGAATATGAACCAGTTTATATAGCTTTGGGTGCTTTGGGTTAGAGAGAATATACAATCAGTATATACAGTAGTGGGAGGGATAAAGGAGAACTGCTTACAAGAGAACAGGCACTTACAAACACTTACATTTGCAGCTTGTTACAAATAAGTAGTGGCAAGTCATATACGCAAACATGGGCACAAAAAAGTCTCTACACACATTAACTGAGTTAGAACAGTCTCTAGAACAAATGTGAGGACAAGTGAGGACATGACTGGTAAGTTACTTGAGTGAATGACAGACTTCTGCTCTTAAACGATAACTCCTGACTGGATTTGCAGCATTGATTGGTTGATGAGGTGACCAGCTGTTTACGGCCACAATACCCACATTTGAAGACAGATCTTTATTTCCTATTAGAATTTTTAAGACCTTGGCTGTTAAAGCAAATCGACTTTAATCAGTGTATCTGACGTTGCTGTGAAATCAATACGCGTTACATTTTTTTGTGAGGAATTTTAAAATAATTATCACAAAAAAGTATCCGATAACGTTTTTCTTTATTTAAAAATGAGGTAAGACTTTTCACATTGCACCTTGCCAATTTGGTCTGTTTATTTTCATCAGTATTGTTATTAGTAGAGATCACTGACCGTTTGGACGGTTTACAAGCGTGATCGCCGTTCAGTTTTATTAAACCGATTCGTTTCCGGTCCAAATTTATTTGATGGTGACGCGGCACAAACCAGCCACACACGCAGACAGCACATGCGTTAACTAATGCTAAGTCATAATTCATTCATGGTATAAGAACTCAAACAGTTAATGCTCAGTCCACTCGTGTTTGTTTCCCGGTCCCAATATATAGCGAGCAGCTCGACTGGTCTGTTTATTTTTGATGGTCTGTTTATGTTACTTGCCATGCAGTGGCTTATAGTAGTGATGTAGGAGTTCTGGTCTTGGTTGGTGTACCTGAGTGCCATTCAGCATCATTGCTTGTCACTTGTACCCTTGCAACTAACTGGAAAAGGCTCTTATCATGCTGTAATAAGGACCATTGGCAAGTTTGCAGGGATAATATTTGTGCCATGCCACAAAGCCCATAAAGCTAAAGCTAATGAAGACTAGGTGCAAGCCAATCGCCTTTGCCTGACTTTCTTTCTTTCACCAATTGTTGGTGTGGTGGTGTTCTTTTGTATTTCTTTCTTAACCGAAAGAAATCGGCCGTTCCATATATATAAAAAATCTGAAATCATCCAAGATATTGCAATCGGTGCATCTCTGGTTTATAGTCTATTTGATAGACATGTTCAAATTCTATTGGTAGTTATAGTAGAAGAATATGTTTGCATTTGTTTGCCGTGATATTCCTCAGCAGTAGCTCATTTGTGACTGATCTCACGGGTAACTGTACCTACCGTGAGAGCACACGTGTAATACGAAGCAAGATGCGTCTTAACGCGTCACGTGAGTCTGGATGGACCGGAATCATGAGGAGGACTCGACATCGGGCTCTCTGAGGGCCACCGGAGTCACGCGAGGGTATACGCTTGAGAGCCAGGACTCTGTTGCATCCAGGGATAGTATTCAGGTTGTGACATGAAGTATTTATAACTATTTTAATTCTATTGCAAGTTCTAAGCTGTCCTATCAACAATAACTTTTTGTGGCTAAATTAGAATGCTTTTTGTTGACTGGAGGTGCTAAGTGCATTACTGTTGAAAATTCTTTTGCACTGCAACATTCATGATTACTAGGAACGTACATCAGACTCTCTTACCTACGACTTAAAAGGAAGACTTCTAATGCCATAAAAGACTCTATACAAGTCTTCTCAATCTTTTAATCGCTGAGTAGTAAAAGTTGGAGAGAATATGTTCTCATGGCAACACATATGTTTAAAATAAACAGTGACAATAGGCCGTTCATATGGAAGGTGCAAGGCGTACTTCTGATGTAGCAGACCACAGAATTTTCCATGATCCTTGCAGGTTGAGATCGGGCCCTGTCAGTACCCATCAATGTTTGGACCTTAACAAGCACACTTTTGTTCATATATATCCGTAAAACTTGCTCGTCAACAACGTCCACAAATCATTTACCAGTGAAAGCCTCTAGCTTTAAAGAAAGTCAGTTTTATTGATTGTTTTCTAGCAAATACAAAACATGCTTTTAATTGTATTATTCACACCATCAATTTTCTTCACTTCAGTTGTTTTACCATTCCGTCTCCCTCACTCCATCCTCAGTGCTTCATTCACAGAGGCCACCATGCGCTTTTCCCGTCCAATCCCCGTTGGACCGAATTGGACGACATGATTCCTCATCACGTACCCAACACCAGCGAGCGTTCTCGGCCCAAGCTGCCACAAAAATGTAACAACTTGGACTGTCCAACTCATCGCAGAAAAGTGGCAAGCAGCAACATCTCCAGGTCATTAATGCTGTTATACGTTACGTTGCACCATCTTTTTCCTCATTACATCACATCCACAGAATTTCCACACATCTCCACAATTTCATCTATTTTCACTATTTTACCTGTACTATTACAATAACTCTATGGCTGGTATATAGTATAAACATTTTCCTAGTGGTAGCCAGTTTTTGATTATCATTGTGTGGTGTACAAATTGGTTTTTGTTTTGTTTTTTGTGGTGCCAGGTCTATAGCTAGTCATGAAGGTAATAATAATAACATTTAATATGAGTAAAAAGCAATGGATAAAAAAGGATTTATTTGGCAAATGTTGGGTTTAATCAATGGAAAAAATGCATTTTACCATTTTTTTAATTTGTGTTTTAACCAAAGAGTCTGGGCGACCTCATGGAGAGTCTGCAGAGCAGACCCCTCCCAATCATTGTTCAAACAATTGGAATAATCAGCATTTATGCTATGCTTTAATTTAATGGAGAAGTTCAATTTATTTGCTAAATTATTAGAAGCTTTTAACAATAATTGTGTGAAAGTAATTTAGAGTGATGAAATGAAAACTAAACTTTAAAATTACAAACACATTTGTTGTTTTAGGTAATAAAAACAAAACAGAAATGACTTACAAGAAAATGTATCACTTCTAATTTACTTGTTCCAAATTATTTTGTTAACCAAAAAAATAAGTCATATCTTAATTAAGTTTATAACCCATACCAAGGAAGTAGTAACTGCTCTGCACTTTTCAAATTTAAACTGAATTTTACTCCAAGAGGCTGAAAATAGGATCATTAAAACAAAACTATTCAAACTAATACACAGTAAATAAATAACCTTTTCATGGATATGAAAAATAAAAATACTATCAAAATAAATTTTAAAACCTCATAACACTGATGTGTGTGCTGTGACTGATTTGCTGTGTTGCGTGTTTTCATTAGTGAAGCGACTCAGTGCATCACGTTATTCTCACGGCAAGGCACAGACGACACCATCGATGAGGCGGAAAAAGAACAGGGTCTAATCCAGAAGCAAGCAGAAAGCCCTACAGAAGCCCAAGAAGCAGAGTCAGTCCACTGGAGCTCCGTTGAGCCTGAATCAGAGCATGAAGTTGAAGAAAAAATAGCAGTGGAACCAGAGCATGAAGAAGAAGAACCTGAACGAATTGAATGGGCAGCTGAAGATGATGAGGAAGCGGTTCAGATCAGGACAGAGGATGAGACTGAAGATATCCCTCAAAGCCCCAGAAGGGAGGAGGGTGGTGAGTCTTCAGACCCTGAACTTGCAGAGAGGACCTGCGGTCATCTTTTCACCACGGATATAGACATCCAAAACCAGTCAGATGCAGATGTGCCCCCCAGCTACAGCAAAGCTGTAAGCTTCGACCGACTCTCGGTTGACTCAGAAGAGAGTGATGAAGAGAAGAATCTCATGTTGATGACCTCAGACAGCAGGTCAGATCTACTATCAGATGACGCACTGCTTCCTTCACAAACCACCGAGCTTACAGCCAGTGAACTGCTGCTCAACAAGTAAGATTCCCAAACACAGAGCAATTATGATGGTAACAGATTCTGATCAAACAGAAACAGAAAAACATGACTAGGAGCAACAGGATCAGGAACCATCTGACAGAGTAAGTGCAAGGAGACCCATCAAAGAGGTGTTGAAGAGATAAGGTTTAAACATGGGATGCAGAGCTGGCAGTGGAAGGAGAAAAGGGTCAGAAGCGAGTCGTGTAGGATGATGTTGCTTCCGTGCTGCTCGCTGCAAATCATCATGTATGTAGAAGATATAGAGCAAAAATTTTAACTCAAAATAGCAAATCAAAGCTAGTTTTCCAATGTTTTAAAATTCCTTTTAAAATGTGCAGAAATTATATTTAAATTATTTCCCTGTGAAGCTGGTTTGAACTTCTTGACAAGTAAAAAAACATTTGACCATGGGTGCTCAGACTGTAAAAGTTTGTTTAACGTTTGAATTGTGTTTGCTGCTACCTTGTCTAATGTTATATGAAATGTTGCAAATGTACAAAGTAAAAACTTTACTAGGGCAGTAAAATGTTATTCTGCCCTTCTAAAGTCACGACGGTAAAAAGTGAATTTTATCCTGGATTGCTGAGCAGAGCTACAGGACACACATTCACTACAGACACTACATTTTCCCATAATGCCCCAGCATCTTTCCAAAAGCTTGAGCGTCGAACGCTTTCAGTCAGAGCCAGTTTCTTTTTGGTTTTTCATATGGAGTAAGGGACATCCGCAAGTATTTAAAAGAAAGTCAGCCACACTGCAGGCAAGGTCATTATAGCTCACATCTATATATACAGTGGGGCAAAAAAGTATTTAGTCAGCCTCTGATTGTGCAAGTTCTCCTTCTTAGAAAGATGGGAGAGGTCTGTAATTTTCATCACAGGTACACTTCAACAATGAGAGACAACATGAGAAAAAAAATTCCAGGATATGTAGGATTTAAAAAAAATTTTATTGGAAATTATGGTGGAAAATAAGTATTTGGTCAATAACAAAAGTTCAACTCAGGTTTGCACACACTGTAGCTGGTATTTTGGGCCATTCCTCCTTGGACATGTACTGGCTTAAGCAGGGGGACACGCCTGGCACTGCAGGATCTGAGTCCCTCTCGGCATAGTGTGTTGTTGATGGTAGCCTTTGTTACTTTGGTCCCAGCTCTCTGCAGGTCATCCATCAGGTCTCTCCGTGTAGTTCTGGGATTTCTGCTCACTTTTCTCATGATCATTTTGACCCCACAGGATGAGATCATGCTGCGTGGAGCCCCAGATCGAGGGAGATTATCAATGGTCTTATATGTCTTCCATTTTCTTACAATTGCTCCCACAGTTGATTTATTCACACCAACCTGCTTGCCTATTGTAGATTCACTCTTCCCAGCCTGGTGCAGGTCTACAATTTTTTTTCTGGTGTCCTTTGACAGCTCTTTGGTACTGCCCATGGTTGAGTTTGGAGTCTGACTGTTTGAGGCTGTGGACAGGTGTCTTTTATACAGATAACAACGTCAAACAGGTGTATTTAATACAGGTAACAAGTGGAGGACAGAAGAGCTTCTTAAAGAAGAAGTTACAGGTCTGTGAGAGCCAGATATCTTGCTTGTTTGTGGGTGACCAAATACTTATTTTCCACCATGATTTACAATTAAATTCGTTAAAAATCCTACAATGTGATTTCCTGGATTTTTTTCTCATGTTGTCTCTCATAGTTGAAGTGTACCTATGATGAAAATTACAGACCTCTCTCATCTTTCTAAGTAGAAGAACTTACACAATCAGTGGCTGACTAAATACTTTTTTGCCCCACTGTATGTTTTGGCTTATAATAAACATATAACCTACCAAACCTACATATTAGTTTACTAAAGCAAAGGCATTCATTAAACTAGCAAAGGTATCAGTTACTTTAGCATAAACAAAATTAATGCAATTAATAAAAAATCTGTAGTCTTACATTGTCATTTCTCATGCATGACAGTGTAGAACACACAGTACAAGATTTCCTTACCATTATAATAAGTAGTCTTATTAACATTTGAAATACAGCCAGTGTTTGGTAGTAGACCTGCTGACTTTTCAGAAGTATGCCATTTCATTGTTTCACCATACTTTTCCAGAATGTTCTATGACGAAGAGCTGGATGGTTCAGAGCGCTTCTATAAGGCCCAGCCACTGTTCCTGCAGATGTGCTATGCCCTTTACAACCTACTGGTGGCGCACTCAGAGATGGTCTGCTACCTGGTCATTATCCTCAACCACATGATTTCAGCCTCCATGGTTACGCTGGTGCTGCCTGTCCTCATCTTTCTGTGGGCCATGCTGTCTGTCCCACGGCCCAGCAAACGCTTCTGGATGACAGCCATCATTTACACAGAGGCAAGATCTTTAAAGTCTTATATCATCACCCTCACGTTTTTTATTTAGTATTTACTTCCCACTGGAATTCTTTGCCATTATATTTTACTGTGTCATCTCCAAGTACTTCATTCTGTAGTTCATTTACAGTGAAAAAGCAATGCCAATTATATAACAAGGTTGTATTTTTTTTTTATCTAGATTTATTCCTGTATTTAATCGCCAAGTCCACGTGTTTAAGTTGCATCCATTGTTGACAATGTCAGAAATAAAAACAAGTGTGAACAGACCACATAGAATGGAGATACATTAGAAAATGATCTTTGATGAACTGGAACAGGACTATCGCTGCATTTACTTTATATAACTTATTTTGTTTCGTTTGTTGCCTTTGCGCAAAAAAAAAAAAAAAAAAAAACTTTTTAAAAAGAAGAATGCTTCTGAAATTCATGAGCTTGTTCTTTTATGCCAGCTCAGACAGCAAACATGGGCAGTAGTGCTACATTATGAGCATCTACTTGACCAAAAATATGTTGTATGTCATAAGTATATTAAATTACTTGCCTATTAGAACTGTTTCAACTTTTTAGAGTTGATTTTTACCCACTGTAATTTGAGCTGCCATGTCTCTATTTCCCTCACTCCCTTCTGTCCTGTTCTGGTGAGGATCTGAAAGCTTACCTGATCCACTATGTTTAGCTCTCAGAGACATCCTCGCACACAGTTTTTTAATGCACATCACAAATCCCAAATATATTTGTGAGTCGCTTTATAAAAAATACTATAAATAAATATGCAAAAACCAAACTAAATGTAGTAGAGCATATATAGTGTGTTCTTAGTTATAATAACAAAAGGTATTTTAAAATCTACATAAAACTTATTCTACTGTTGAACTGGTGCTTTACGTTCTGATATACACTGGTACCTCGGGTTCTTGTCATTCATTTGTTCCAGAATGCTTGTCGTGTACCGAAAACGACAAGTACCGAGCAAATTTGTCCCATAAGGAATAATGTAAATTGAATGAATTCGTTCCAGAGCCCCACAAAATCCACACAGTATAAGGCATTATCTGAACTAATGGAGTTGTATTGTACAGGTGCGCCCTGATGTACGTTCTGAAAAATCCATCATAAGTTAAATGATTCATGAACTGAAGAGTTTAATGTAGTCTATACTCTATAATAGCAGAGCCTACAAGTTTAAGCAAGTGCGCCGAGTACGAAGTAAATGTTGAGAACTGATCATTGTCATGCTGGAAGACCCAGCCACGTTCCATCTTCAATGCTCTCACTGATGGAAGGAGGTTTTGGCTTAAAATCTCACGATACATGGCCCCGTTCATTCTTCCCTTAACACGGATCAGTCGTCCTGTTCCCTTTGCAGAAAAACAGCCCCAAAGCATGATGTTTCCATGGGAGGCAACTCAGAATTTTTCTTCCTCCAAACACGAGAAGTTGAATTTTTACCAAAAAGTTCTATTTTGGTTTCATCTGACCACATGATATTCTATCAATCCTTTTCTGGATCATCCATATGCTCTCTGGCAAACTTCAGACGGGCCTGGTCATGTACTGGTGTAAGCAGGGGGAACGCTGGGCACTGCAGGAGTCCCTCTCGGCACAGTGTGTTGCTGATGGTAGCCTTTGTTACTTTGGTCCCAGCTCTCTGCAAGTCATTCATCAGGTCTCTCCGTCTATACTCTATAATAGCAGAGCCTACAAGTTTAAGCAAGTGCGCCGAGTACGAAGCAAATGTTGAGAACTGAGACAAATTTTTCTAGTCGAAATGAACCGAATTCGACGACTTCCAAGGTGATCGAGGACCGAGGTACCACCGTGTTATGTAATTATTTAATGAATGTATTGTATAGTACCAAAACCAACACTTTAGCTTTAACATCTTTCTTAAATCACATCACTTGGAAACAAAAAAGTAAGCGGTACCGTAGTTATTTGTATAACCTTTCAGCACCTGCTGTCAGTACAATCTTTAAGTAAATGTGGCTTTGTTTTTTAGGTTACCATTGTCATCAAGTACTTCTTCCAGTTCAGCTTTTTCCCCTTCAACCAGAACCCGGAGGTGAACAGAAAAAGGCCATATCATGCACCCAACATCATCGGTGTTGAGAAAAAAGACGGTTATGTGCATTATGATCTTGTCCAGCTGCTCACCCTGTTTTTTCATCGCTCCATTCTTAAGGTGTTTATCTGGATTTATACCCTAAAAATCTCATCTTTCTATCATATTTCCTAACAAGATATAAATGGTGTATAGCTGATGTGCACTCGTGTGTTTTTTAGAATGATCTATTGGCTTAACATTATTTAATGCCTTGTTTGTAAACACCACATATGCAGTGCCATGGTCTATGGGATGAAAACGGCCCCAATGCAACAAAGAAAGAACCCTGTCATCACCGCGATGAGTCTGAGGATGAGGAGAAAATGGCAGTGGTCATCCCGGCAGAGACAAAAAAGACCTCACCCCCTCGCTCCCTCAAGTCCATGCACACGGGCAACTCGATAGACTCCAACCAGCATGTGCTTGTGCGTCCCTCCGAACAATGCACATACCAGCGGCGCAAGAGTTCCAGTGGGGGTTCATATCTGTCACGACACTCATCCTTCCACTCCAAGAGAAGTGAGAGGATTTTATAAATTACAGTGTCTTACGCTTGTCTTTTTAACACGACCTAAATTACGTTTAACCTAAAACATCTGGCACCAGCAAACCGGATCTGTACTTTTTACAGTGCCAGTATTTCTAGTAGCAAAGGTTCCAGTCTCTACTACCATAATCACCTGTGTTACGTGTCATCATTGGTGCTCATTGCTGCTTAGTTAAGCATACCGTACCACACCATACAAGCAACAAATATAAACACACATTATTCTGCCACTTTATTTCTGAGCCTGCACAATCTGCATTACGTTCTGTGAAACAGGTCGTTGACCAGACATTAGCAATGCCACATTGTTTTATGATCTTGTAATGTAAATATTGAGGGTATTTTTACAAGAAAACTGCATGCAAGCGATATTTAAACCCGTCAGAGATGCAGCTGAAAACACGAGTGGAAACCTACCCTGTTCTACTCATGCAGTGGTGGTACCTGAAAGCTGCACTTAAGTAAAAGTATAAATACCTTACCAGAAAATGACTTGAAGCCACCTCTTGGAATATTAGTTGAGGAAAATTCGTAAAGCATCTGCTGTTTACTAAACTTAAGTATTACAAGTAATTTTCTAACATTGAATGTACTTAAGTATTGAAAGGAAACGTACAACAGCAAAGACACTGGACAGCGCTGCTTTACTTAATAATTATTACATGATTATTTACATTATTACAATGATTCCTGTGTTATTTGCTTATTTATGTACTGTCAGCATCTTATTGTAAGCGTTACGGACAGAACAGAGGTGGGAGTTAATTTTGGTCAACATCCAGTGTCACAGAACGCAATGCAGATGTTAAACTCTGCATACCTGAATAGTGAAAGGCTCTATGTTAATGGAACTTATATTATATTTTTATGATAACATTTTTTAATTTATAAATGTATTATTATTATATACAGGATACAATACAAAAGGTTGGAGTGTCCTATTAAATGATGAATGGGAATTTATAATAATGTGGTGTCTTTGCATAGTTTAACTTTGTATTTTGCTTCCCCCAGGCAGCACCAGCACAAGGCACAGCAGCCGTAGACAGAGCAGCGAGGTCGGTGTGGACCCCAAGAGTCGGAAAGAACTCGTTTTGGAGAAGATCCGAGAGCAGATCATCAAGGCCAGAATCTTTCTATTCAGAAAGTAAGTATCATAAGGCCATGTGATAACAAAACAGCTCTACAAGTGACATCTTATGTTTAGTTAACATGTTGATATTGTGCTCCGAGCTCTCCGGTTCGATCCCATTACTGGGCTCCACCTGTGTGGAGTTTGCATGTTCTTCCTGTGTTCGTGTGGATTTTCTCCAGATACTCCGGCTTCCTCCCACAGTCCAAAGACATGCATTAGGTTAATTGGTGTTTCTAATGTGCCCCTTAGTGTGTGAGTGTGCAAATGAATGTGTGAGTGCATGTGCCCTATGATGTATTGGTGCCCTGTCTAGGGTTGTTCCTGCCTTGCGCCCTGTGTTCCCACAACCCTGTCTAGGATAAGCAGATAAGAAAGTGAATGAGTGAATGAATGAATGAATGTTGATATTGTCCATCTTACACAAGACATTTATCGATGCTGTCCTCTGTGCTTTTATTAGAGGGAAAGAGATCTACATCCCCATTCGTCAGTTCTTCTATAACCTCATTCATCCTGAGTACAGCGCAGTGACAGATGTCTATGTCCTCATGTTCCTGGCTGACACTGTTGACTTCATCATTATTGTCTTCGGCTTCTGGGCTTTTGGGGTATTTTTAACTTCTTAAAATTTTCTTGTTTGATTCCAATTTCAAATTTTTAAACATATGATCGACCGATTCTGTTTTGGACCGATTCTGATCGTCTTTCTGTGTAAGAGCTATAAAATACAGCATTCAGAAACATTTTTGTTCAACTTTTCTGCTAATTGAACTTCTTCATTGGTAAAGGAAGACTGTTGACTTGTGCCTGACTCTGCGCTCTCACTAGATTCAGTTTTAAATACTTTACCTTTGTTAGCTTTGTAAACTTCCACATATTCAGCAGTGTGATGCTGTTAAACGTCTTATTAAATTCATTGTTCTGACCGATTTTGGAAATGTTCCTCCACACCTTATTTACACTATGCATGTATTACAAACCGCACGCTCTGAAGCGCTTCCATGCAGAATATATGCCTGTGTCCCAAATAGATGCCTACACCCTCATTAGGATCCCTACTCCCTCTTTAGTACTGCACTATTTAGGGAGACTACTTAGTTGACCAAGTAGCACCCGAAAACAAAACTGAAATCTAACACTTCTTCACCATTAACATCCTTCAGCAGTGCGTTCATAAACAAACCACGAGTGGCAGAGCCGTGTTTAGAGCTCTGTAGGCTACTCGCATGAACTGAATTTTTAATTACAGTTAGTAGGAGCACTGGGCAGTTCGTGTGTGGCTGTGTTTGTGCTGCTGTCACCGTTGTGTGATGTACAAGTGTAACTGTGACCCACACAAAATCGGTTATATGATATTTGATCAGTCTCTGAAAACAGTCCAGTCACTGGCCGATCGATTGGTGCATCTCTACACTTTTATTCTAGTTCTAGTTCTGTTATTTCTAAATGAAGTCTTGTGCCTGTTTTGTTCTTGCCAGTTGGGTAATTATCTGATTGAACATATTGCCCTCAGAAACACCAGGGAGGAGCAGATATCACATCGTCATTGTCTGAAGATCAGGTCCCTGGTCCGTTCCTGGTGATGGTGCTGATCCAGTTCGGCACCATGGTGGTGGATCGTGCTCTGTACCTACGCAAAACCGTCATGGGCAAAGTGATTTTCCAAGTCATCCTGGTGTTCGGCATCCACTTCTGGATGTTTTTCATCCTGCCAGGAATCACGGAGAGGTAGGAACTCTGTCTGCATATTTAGATACAACCTATACCTGTTTAGAGTGGGGTCATAACTCACTAAAGATCACTAAAGAAAACACTCCTATTTAACATTTCGCTTGGGTGCAATACAGTGTTTTTCATTACCTGTATGATGACACAAAACACACCTGAATGCTTCACAACTACTTGAAGACCTAAGAAATTCAAGGAGTGCTGACTGTCATGGACATTCCTCCATAGTCACCTGACCTAAACCCCACTGAACACTTATGGGGCACTTGATTCTAGAGAAAAACAGGCATGCAGTAACATCATACGATGGGCTTTGGAATACTTTGTAATCATGCTGGGATAACATGGATCATCAGATTTTACACCAACTTGTGGGGTCTTGGGAGTTTTGAGATGCAATGTTATTACAGTAAAAGGAGGAGCATACCACAAATTCTAATGCATTTTGAAATTTCTGTGTTTTTTTAATCAAAGTTTCAACTTTTTACTCTAATAGTTTTGCTAATTATATTATTTGTAATGAAAAATAGTGTATTAAATTCGTGAGAAATGCAAAAAAGTCTCAGACTTTTGGCCCCCACACTATTCCAGACACACCCATTGCTAATGAGTCAACAAAATCAATCACTTAGCCACACTGATCTCCATAGAAAAACACTGCAATTAATGACAAAAGCTTAAAAAAAGACTTTCAGCATGGCATTGCCATTGGATGCCACCGTTCCAACAAGTCTGGAATTGGATTGGTTGCACACTGCCATTATACTTTGAAACAATGGAACACATTCACTTTAATAACAAGCTACATAAAGTTGTAGTTTGAGTTAGTTGTGGAAGAACTTGTCTGTTTTGCATACAGCCTAGACATCTACCCCATCTGTAAACGTTAGGATGAATGGTAGTAATTGCGAATCCAACAGCAGTATCAATATCACCTTGCATTGCAAGACCTGAAGAATTTGGTTTAAAGTAAGGATGCACCGAAATAAAAATTTGCAGCCGAAAGCGAACAAAATGAAACAATAGTTTTTCATTAATTTTGGCTCTTTTTTGACCATTGCATAAATTAAATAGCCTAAATGTATTTTTGTTACTGAACAAAATGACAACAATTGTTTAAACATAAAACAGTATACATTATATAGTATCTTTTTTTGTGTACCTACATATGTATAACATTTAATTGCAGGACTGCATGGAAGACTTACATAAAATGACTGAACTACATTGCACCTGTTGTTCTATGTCTCAAGTGTTAAATATGTATGTAATTATGTAAATGTTCTTTTTTAAAATGTATATTTCACATAATAATACTTTGACTCTTGCTAGCTTTAATCAATTAATTTATGACCAGTTACCAACTAAATGTGCTAAACCACGGATCTCATACAGAAGAGTTTTCCTCATGTTAGTCCTAAAATTAGTTCCTCGTGTTACGCTGTTCCTCCAAAAAGAAGCTATTTCGTTAAATGGCAAAGACAAGAATACAGACCTGTAAAACTTTACTAATGTTTGTGTGTAAATATCGCTGGTTGCGATTCGCTCGCGTCAACAAAACGTCATTGTTCTCTATAAATTATTCGGTCTTTTCACTTATTAACATGTTGGGTTGCCGAATATTCAGTGCATCCTTAGCTTTAAGAAACGAAGAATTAAACAGGAGACTGAAGTGGGTGGAGCCTGGGTTACAGTATAGGCGTGTCTAGCCCCTAAATTGAGTCCCAGCACCCCTAACAATAAGAGTAAAAATGTAGTTGTTTTTAAAGGAAGTTTGTCTCTGATAGTCTGAAAAATGTTAAAACCTTTTAAGTAAAAAGAACATTAGGCAAATTATACTCTTGAGAACATAAAGTAAGACTATTGGATATTTTAAAAACATTGTAACATTTACATGTCTGGCTTTGTGGGTGGCACGGAGATGGTAGCACAGAAGAATTACTGGTGTTTGTTCAGCAGAACTCCTAAGACCTGGTTTGAATCCCTTCTCTACATTTGCATTTGCAATTAGTCTTATCCAGAACGACTTACAACTGATACAGAGAGAACTGATACAGTCTTACAGTCCAAGCATCTGTGAGTTAAGGGCCTTGCTGAAGCACCCAACAGTGGCAGCTTGGCAGAGGAGAGATTATAACCCTGTACCTTCTTGTCCAGTATCTTAACTGCTAGACCTTGGAGTAATCTTTTAGAACCAGCTGAGCTTCTGTTCTCATATTGCCAGTTTGACCCAGTCATGAAGGTAACGTACAACATCAGGAGAAATCAGCCTTCTCTTCTGGCTGGTCTTCCCATGTGTACAATCAGACCCCTGCATCTTGATTCAAAATGCAGCAGCACGTCTGGTTTTCAATTTACCCAAGTTTTCTCATGTCTCTTCACCGGTTTTATGTAGCTGCCTGCATCAAATTCAAAACACTGATGCACGACTACAAAGCCAGAAACGGATCAGCGCCTTCTTACCTAAAGGCTCTAATCAAAGCACATTCTGAACCTCATACCCTTTGAGACACAAGCCTGGGTCAGCTGGAGTATGGAAGGGGATTTGAAAATATGCTCATCTACAAAAGGGGGCATAGCAGAAACGTTTGCGACCGACTGGCCTAGGTTAAGGCAGATAGCAACGATGAATGAATTACTGACATATATTAAATCAAATGTGTCTTTGTTCTCTGTTCTCTTCCAGACGTTTCAGCCAGAACACTGTGGCCCAGCTGTGGTACTTTGTGAAATGTATTTACTTTGGCTTATCGGCTTATCAGATCCGTTGCGGTTACCCCACCCGTGTCCTGGGCAACTTTCTAACCAAGAGCTACAACTACGTCAACCTCTTTCTCTTCCAAGGGTGAGGGCATAAGCAGATCAGTGGAAACATATAGATTGATTCAGTCTACTGAGGATGTGCTTGTGGTTGTGGACCCAGCAAAATAAGAGTTTATATGGGCACTTTGTAACATGACTTCATTTTTTTTCCAGTGCAGACATTGTTTAGCAAAGAGAGATTAAAGGGTAATAAGGGGATTGAAAAGTAATTTAATGCTGCACGATATAAATCAGAATGCATCAATTACCAGGAAATGGTGTGGTGGATCATTTCCATCTAAGCTTGTAAAATGATGCTGCAAACTTCAGAGCCATTTACAGAGGTAATGAGCACAGTGCCCAGAGCCAAGACTGCGTTTATAGTTACTGAAAGCATTTAGAGGAACCTGTTTACTTGACAAACTGGACGGAAAAGTATAATCAAGAATAGCCGAGTGATTTTATAGTGCTTTCTTTCCACAACTCAGTGTATAAATATTTAAAGACTTCTAATGCATAAATTCACAGTTTGAACTGTCTGACAGTTTAAAACTGCACATGAAAGTAAAAAAACACGTTTGTCAGTTTTGCTTAAATGCTGTAGTTGAAAGTTTACATTTCGCGGATTTGACAAAAGCCCATAACTGAAATGATTAAGTGCAGGTCATCAGAAATGCTTTAGTAGCTCTTTGGTTTGTGTTTGTGTGTGTGGTCATGTTTATAGTATGTGGTGGCCAAAATGCGACCTATGGGGACCAAATGTCCCACAAGGACAGAAAGATTTAACATTTTTTATCTTCGGGGACATTTAGCTGGTCCACACAAGGTTAAATTTGTTGTTACAGAAACTGCAACTTTCTTTCGAAAAACCGGAGTCAAAACATTTGCTTTAGGTTGCTGAGGTTAGAGGTAGGTGTAAGTTAGCTACAGTAATCATTATCTCAGTGGGAAGTCCCCACAAAGATAGTGAGGCAGATATGTGTGTGTGTGTGTGTGTGTGTGTGTGTATATACACCTCGTCTTGCTATTCTTGTGAGGTCCTAATGTCCTTACAATGATAGGAAAACCTGGAGTTTTGAAAAGTCAGAACCATTTTTCCAGTTCTTACTCTTTTAACTGCTCTTTTTTAAAATAAAAATAGCACCTTTTATTTGAAAAACCAAAAGACTTACTTTGTGTTACTGAGGTTAAGGTTAGGGGTAGGTGTAGCTTTAATTAGCTGCAGTAATCCTTCATTGTCATTCATGTATAGTAATGACAATGAAGGATTTACAAGTATAGTATAGTAAGACAAGATTGTATAGGTGTGTGTTTCTTTTTCTGAACATTTTGTCTAATTTAAAGGTCCACATCACTGTAATTAGAGATGACTTTTATATGCCTTAGGTATTAAGTCGTGTGTTAGCTGCTGAGATTCTACACTAGCTGTTCGCTATTATGCAAACTCTCATTTCACGTTTTGTTTATTTGAAATCAATAAATAGAAAATACCCTTCCAGGGAAAAACTTAACTATAAAGTACGTCACATTTTAAAATAAATGTTCTCTGAATCTCAGAACTTGTAGAATGTTGTTATTATTATTACTACTTTTTACATTTACATATAAATTTAGTCATTTATCAGACTCTCCTTATCCAGAGCAACTTACAACTTATGCAGTCTTACAGTCCAGGAAATTGTGGGTTAAGGGCTTTGCTCAAGGTAGTTTGGCAGTACCTTTACCACTTCGCCACCACAGTCCCAAAGTGAATGAGTGCAGGACTTGAGGGACACCCTATATGTGTGCCATCTTATTAATTAATTTATTTATTTAATGTCATATCAACATCAATGGTTATTTTCGACAGGAGCAAGGTTACATCAATATTATTCAGACACATTCATGCTGGGCCAATTTAGAGCAGCCAGTTAACCTAATGCATGTCTTTGGAAAATGGGAACTGGAATCGGAGTACCCATGGGGAGTACATGCAGACACTTCACAGTCAGGATCAAACCGGGAATCTCTGTGGCGGCCATGATAACCACTTCCACCACCCTTCCATCTTTCCTGCAGATGTTGTTACTTGGTCAAAAAAACAACTAAACTTGTGCTTAACATTGTGGAGCTCTGAGACATTTGCAGTAAAGGTCTGTTCTGTCTGTGCAGAGAATGATAGTTTGCTACCTGTTTTTTAAAGGTTTCGTTTGATCCCATTTTTGACTGAGCTCCGTGCCGTGATGGACTGGGTGTGGACAGACACCACGCTCAGCCTGTCCAGCTGGATCTGTGTGGAGGACATCTATGCCCATATCTTTGTACTCAAGTGCTGGAGGGAGTCAGAAAAGGTAAGATGTTGAAAGATTGGTATAGGAAACAGATGATACAACACTATACTAAAACAGTATTGAAGTGCATGCAATATCTAGCCTTTGTCGATACTGTATCTAATTAAGAACAGAATATGGGTGTGCCACCATGACGAACAGAACCCGGGTTGTTGAAATCAAATAAACAAATGTATAGGAATAAAATGTACAGTGGGAAGTCAAATAAACAGAGCTGTGTGTGTTCCTGTGTTATCCCTAGCCACTGCACTTAGCCACTGCCCTGCACAAAAATTACAATTGAATTACCTTATATAATGCAATACCTTGATAAATATGTATCTTAAACACACATCAAAACAGACATTTTTTGACTGTTATTGACTGTGAAATCTTGAGATAAAGTCCCAAGTCCTAAACTTCAAAGTCCTAGTCAAGTCACAAAATGCCATTTCAATATTTAACACCAACAAAGTAGCAGACTAGTAGTATATTAAATTGGCTACAGTGATACCTTGGTTCTCATTGTTAGTTTGTTCCAGAAGGTTTGTGGAGAACTGAAAATTATGAGTACTGAGCAAATTTGTCCCATAAGGAATAATGTAAATTGAATGAATCCATTCCAGACCCCCAGAAAGTCCACACAGTTGTATTGTACAGGAGCATCCTGATTTATGATGGGGATATGTTCCAACAAATCCATCACAAGTTAAATGTATCATGAACTGATTAGTTTAACGAGTGTTTGGTAGAGCGGTCTATACTGTATCTAGTATATAGTCTATGATAAGTAATGCTAAGCAAGTTACTGTTTTAAACACTTACATTAACCTACAGTTGGCCAAAGTCATTAACACAAAGCTTATTTTATAATAAAGTGTTGAAAAATCTCATGTGATTTAGTGAGTAATGGATTGAAAGTGAAAGTAAATGCAAAACACTTACTCTATCGGTGAACTCGGGGCGCTAGCGTAGCTGTTAATGCTAACTGCAGCCTGTTTTTATGGGGCATTAAGTTCCTGTTTCCCTTTTGGTTGGCAGTCAATACAACCTTTTAATATAACCTTGTTTGCACTAATCATACAGTACTGTAGATGTAAAAATAAAGAAAAATGCGATGAAAATAGCGGAGATTATCTCTAAGCAACCGCTATTGTGAATCCGAACCACTGAATCACTGTGTACTGAATCGTGAAATGTGAATAATGAATCGTGACTGAAGTTTCGGCTGAAGTTTACATTTACATTTACAGCATTTAGCAGACGCCCGTATCCAGAGCTTACTTACAATTGATACAATCTTACAATCCAAGCAATTGTGGGTTAAGGGCCTTGCTCAAGGACCCAACAGTGGCAGCTTTGGCAGAGGTGGGATTTGAACCCTGGACCTTCAGATCCATAGGTCTACCACAGTCCCAAAGTTTAAGCAAGTGCGCCGAGAACCAAGACAAATTTTTCTAGTCAAAATGCGTTGAGAACAAAATTCGATGAGTTCCGAGGTAGTCGAGAACCGAGGTACCACTGTAGATATAAAATTAATTAAAGGTAATTAAGGTACTGGAAGGTAAGGTACTGGACTCTGGCCCAGAAGGTCCAGGGTTCAAATCCCACCTCTGCCACTGTTGGGTCCTTGAGCAAGGCCCTTAACCCACAATTGCTTGGATTATAAGATTGTATAAATTGTGAGTCGCTCTGGATAAGGGCGTCTGCTAAATGCTGTAAATGTAAATGTAGTGAATTTTTTGAGCTGCCAGGCATGACGAGTAATAGAATCCTCAATGATCAACTGGTTTTATTCTGAAGTAATAAAAACCACTATAGTTGGTGTTCAGGTGTGGACCAGTAAGCCTGTTGTGTGGACATTGTTTCTGGCAATTTTTGTCAAACCTAATAATCTAGTTTTGGCCTTTTCAGGAATGCATGAGCTATAATGTGTTTATAATGTTAAATAAAGCTGAAGGAAGTTCGATTAAATTTATTTTCATTTTCATGGTGTAAAAGGTAAGATTTGTAATGTGGTATGATGATTTTCTGTAGGCAATGTATACATGTTTCTTTAATAGCAACAATTTAATGACAGATTATTTAAAAAAAGATGATCCACAATTATTATATCAAAGCTTTTATAATTCTCTTTTAAACATGAGGTGTGCCGATAATTCTGTAGGTGACTACATTTTTTTACTTTTTCTTTCCTGAGTTTAGGAGCCAAAGCAGAAACAGCAACAGGCAAACACACCATTCCCCTTGCCATCAATACCAGAAAGGAGCTATTTTATTCAGACTTGTGTATTACTAAATTAATCCAGTAGTTTGAGTTTACTGTGATATTTGTGCATTCTTCTACCAAATCCTAAGACGTGCATTCCTGATAAAGCCTGAACTAGATTATTTGACAAGAAAGAATGCTCATCACTGCAATGTCCTGGTTTTGAGCACTGGTGGTGCGTTTTAGTCCACGGTAAGCATTTGAATTCTGGCATCTGCTCTGGATCCCCAATCTGTGACCCAAAACATTGTAAAGCAGGGTTAAAAAACACATAAATACAAAAGAATGGTGCAGAAATATAAAACAGACAGTGAGAAATGCAGAAGACAGAAAATAAAACAATTCAAATATTGATGTGTGTGCGTGTCTGTGTGTGTGTGTACTCCAGCGTTATCCTCAGCCACGAGGTCAGAAGAAGAAGAAGGTGGTGAAGTATGGGATGGGTGGCATGATCGTGATGCTTCTAATCTGCATCGTCTGGTTCCCACTGCTCTTCATGTCTCTGGTTAAATCAGTGGCCGGAGTGGTCAACGCACCTCTTGATGTCTCTGTTAGTTTCACGCTCGGAGGATTCCAGGTGTTCAAACATGAAACCTCACTGTATTGACCTGCCGATTACATGGCTTTAAAAGGTTTCTCCTCCACTATTCAACTCATTTCAACTTTCATTTTGTTTAGCCAATCTTCACCATGAGTGCACAGCAGAATAACCTCAGGAACATCAGTCAACGAGAATTTTCGTCCTTTACTGAGACGTATCGTCAAGATTCAGTAAGTACCGAAAGCGAATGTAGTCCAGATATTTCCTTAGAATGTTTTATACCAGTTGTTTGCTGTAGAAACCTGAATGCATTATTGAGGCCCAAAATAGAATTAAAAATATTGAGTAAAAGATAGCAGCTCAGAAGAAAGTGTGTTGTTTGCCCTGTAGACAGCGTTGCAGTTTCTCGAGGCATATGTGGAACAAGATCTGACTATAGCCCACCTAGAAGGAGGCTCCAGCTCCCTGTGGACCATCAGCCCACCCAGCAGAAAGAACCTGATAAACATTCTGGAACTGGAGAACAAATTATATATGACAATGGCATGGTCTATACAAAGGTACAACCTTTACTGTCTCCATTTGTTTATTATTTATATAGTGGAACCATAACGCATTTTTATCCGTACAGTGAAATCATTGACTAACTGCATTTTAAGTCTTTAGAGAATCTGCAGTAATGAAGCACTAACTAAACATTAACAAATAGAAAAAAGTAATACAACCCCGAATTAGGAAAACGTTGGGATAGTATGGAAAATGCAAATCTAAAAAATAATTCTATTTTCTCACGCATTTGTTGACAAACTGGAGATACTCTGCCCAACTTCATTCCTCAAAGACTCTTTAGTACCATATTATGTTTTCTTCTCCTAGCTTGTGATTTCCCTAGCTTTTGAAAGCACCTTTCCAACCGTAGTGAATTCTTTGAGCTACCATGCATGACGAGTAGTGGAATCCTCAATTCTGAAGTAAAAAAAAGCACTATAGTTGGTGTCAGGTGTGGGCCAGTTAGCCTGTTGTGTGGCTTTTTCAGGAATGTGTATATAACGCTAAATACTTTCATGTCATTTTTTTAATAGCGACTATTTAATGGCAGATTACTGAAAAACAGAAGATTACTGGCTCCACAATTATTGTATGATATAAGCTTTTATAAAATACTGTGGGACTGTGGTAGCCTAGTGGGTAAGGTACTGGACTATGGACCAGAAGGTCCAGGGTTCAAATCCCACCTCTGCCAACCTACCACTGTTGGGTCCTTGAGCAAGACCCTTAACCCACAATTGCTTGGATTGTAAGTCGCTCTGGCTAAGGGCGTCTGCTAAATGCTGTAAATGTACATGTAAATATATTGTTTAATTAAAAAGATAATTCTCTTTTAAACATAAAGGGAAAGAGTCTTTATGAAGTGTCCTGATAATTATTATTTTACTTTTTCTTTAGAAACCAGAGTTTAGGAGCCAAACAGGAAACTGTAAAAGGCAAACACACCATCGCCCTTGACAACAATACCAAAAATGACTTCATAAACCTGTTGAATGGCGTACATTCTTCTGTGTGAGTGTGGAATTAATCATTGATTTTTTATTATATTATATATTCTTGCTGTTTATGTCTTGTATATCCATATTATGGATTATATTATTGGACTCATCCACACATGCTCTTACACATGTTCTTAGGCAAATCAAAAACATATTTCCGAGATACCTACGGGCACCCAGTGACGCCGCTGCCAAACCCATTCTGCAGCTGAGTGGAGGAGGTATGATAGTGTGTGTAATCAATTCATTAGTGTAGTGACAAAGTCAGGTTGGATGCTGAAGTGAATGAACAACCTTTCTTTGCCATGAATGCCAAGCTTGAGTTCTGTTACCTGTCTCAACTCATATACATCAGCAAATCAGTGACGGAGTGTGCTAGAGTAACGTGCTCACTAATCTGGTCTTGATCTGTACTGTGTCTCAATAACTCTTCTCAAAATGAGATGAGATTGAGATAACAACAGCCAACAACTTGATCCACTTTTCTCTTTTTCCCCTGGCTTTAGGGTTTGAAAATATCACCCTGTCTTTAGCCCGAAGCGAAAACAGTTCAGGGAAGCTTCAGGAGTGGTGGACTGTGAATCAGACAAAGCAAGGAAAAATCTCTATGTCTATGAATCAAACCAAGGCTGGACTTGATTTGTATATCTTTAGCGATCAGGTCAGCCCTCCTAGTCTGGGATTTCTGGCTGGATACGGGTAAGTGGCCATGAACTTTTCCTCAACCATTTTTCTTACTAATGCAGCTGGGAAGGAGGGGGAAGAAATAATGATAAGCTGGGTAAGAGCAAGACTGGATTGCAAATAATAACAATCATGGTTTCTTTCTACTACATACGCACATAATGTAAGTGCCAGAACAAAGTACAGTGGACTACAGTGGTACTTGAAAGTTTGTGAACCCTTTAGAATTTTCCGTATTTCTGCATAAATATGACCTAAAACATCATCAGATGTTCACACAAGTCCTAAAAGTAGATAAAGAGATCCCAGTTAAACAAATGAGACACAAATATTATACTTGGTCATTTATTTATTGAAGAAATTGATCACAATATTACATATTAGTGAGTGGCAAAAGTATGTGAACCTTTGCTTTCAGTATCTGGTGTGACCTGTGCAGCAATAACTGCAACTAAACGTTTCCTGTAGCTGTTGATGTAGCTGCACACCGGCTTGGAGGAATTTTAGCCAATTCCTCTGTACAGAACAGCTTCAGCTCTGGGATGTTGGTGGGTTTCCTCACATTAGCTGCTCGCTTCGGGTCCTTCCACAACATTTAGATTGGATTAAGGTCAGGACTTTGACTTGGGCATTCCAAGAGATTCAGTTCATGGACAGATGTTCTGACATTTTCCTTTAGAATTCTCTGATATAATTCAGAATTCATTGTTCTATCAATGATGATGGCAAGCCGTCCTGCCCAGATGCAGCAAAACTTCTCCTTGCAGCCCTGCCATGCACACCATTGTTGTTCAGTGTTTTTCTGATGGTGGACTCATGAACATTAACATTAGCCTATGTGAGAGAGGCCTTCAGTTGCTTAGAAGTTACCCTGGGGTCCTTTGTGACCTCGCCAACTATTACACGCCTTGCTCTTGGAGTGATCTTTGTTGGTCGACCACTCCTGGGGAGGGTAACAATGGGCTTGAATTTCCTCCATTTGTTCACAATCTGTCTGACTGTGGATTGGTGGAGTCCAAACTCTTTAGAGATGGTTTTGTAACCTTTTCAAGCCTCTTGAGCATGAACAACTCTTTTTCTGAGGTCCTCGGAAATCTTCTTTGTTTGTGCCATGATAAACATGTGTTGTGAAGAGCAGACTTTGATAGATCCCTGTTCTTTAAATAAAACAGGGTGCCCACTCACACCTGATTGTCATCTCATTGATTGAAAACACCTGACTCTAATTTCACCTTCAAATAAACTGCTAATCCTAGAGGTTCACATAGTTTTGCCACTCACTAATCTATTTAATCGAAATGTAGAAAATTCTAAAGGGTTCACAAACTTTCAAGCACCACTGTAAGTCCAAACTAAAATTCTGATTTCGAACATGGGCACCCTAAGAAAAAACCACTCTTCCAAAGATGGTGCACCTTCACGATATGCCAACTCCCAAAAAACCCAAAAGAAAACGAAGAACTAAGGAGCGATCAAAGATTTATGGGCGCGATTTCAGACACTCCCTCAGTCTCGCCGCCACTGTCCCAGTGAGCGTTCTCACGTTCTCAGTGGATATAAAGTTTCAATTAATTTTTACTTATTTCATGTCTTTATATTTCAGTTATTTCATGTATTTATTGATTATTATTGTATTACATTTGTTTGCATTATTCAGGCTTTTAATCATTAATTACATACACATATAGGCGTAAATAAACCTTAGCGGAATCATTCTGCAAAAAAAAAGTGCCATACGACAAAATCAACGTAAATACTTTCACCAATCGCATTGAGAAAGTCACTGTGCCAATTGAGGCAGCTGAGAGAGATGGGTTCAAACAACTTTTGAATACTTTACACCCAAGATATACACTGGCAAAGTATCATCGAGTGATAATCCCAGAAAATATCGATATATCATTTTTGTCAATATCGCACACCCCTAGTAGACATGTTATCCTTTAGTGGGTTTATTACATTTTCACTTCGTACTAAAGTATGTTAACATACATGTCGCTAGCGCTACCAATTTCACTTATGTGCCATCAGAAACCTGAGCATTTAACCCTTTTGTGTTTCTCCCCTCTCAGCATCATGGGCCTGTACATGTCTGTGGTGCTGGTGATCGGTAAATTCGTGCGCGAGTTCTTCAGCGGAATCTCGCACACCATCATGTTCGAGGAGCTGCCCAACGTAGACCGCATTCTCAAGCTCTGCACTGACATCTTCCTCGTGCGAGAAACTGGAGAGCTGGATCTGGAGGAAGACCTGTACTCCAAGCTCATCTTCCTCTACCGCTCTCCAGAGACCATGATCAAATGGACCAGGGAAAAGAACAAGTGAGGATGATGACGGTAATAACAGGGACAGGGACACCCAGTGGACGAGGAGATCCTAATCAACACGGAAAAGCACAAGGCTGTCGGTTTTGATCACACCGTTAGTGAGCAGCCACAAGCTACACCTGCACCACCTGATCTCACACGTGTAATATACAAGGTGTACAGTCTGGAAGGTGATCGAACCTGCTTGTAATTTTCTAAGGGCTTTAATAGACACTAAGTCTTCAGGACAACTGCAACTCTTCACAACTGGGAGTGCATGAGCCAAAGGGGGGCCGTCCCTCTCGCTGATTGACAGGCCGGGTGACGGATCCCAGTGTGATTAAGATCAGTGACTGTTAGCTGGCTGCGGACTGATTTTTAAAAGACCCAGTAACCAAGTGCTTTATTGTCTGAACGACTTTCAGGTTTTGCTGAAGGCTGCAGTAACGTCCGACAGCAGTCACCTGACAGTCTGCTCTTGCCTTATTTAGTTTGTACAACGAACTGCATTTTCATTCAGTCTTTTCTCAGGAACACAGACCGGTCATTTCATCACGAGATGTCTTCTTTTCCATTGTGTATTAGAGCATTGGACTGTTTGCAAATGTGCACAAATAAGCATTGTTAACATGCACAAGCTGTGATGTACGGTAAGAAAGAAGTAGGTACATATAACGAGTATGAAATGCTGATTAATGATTGGTCAAATCCTCTGGAGCATGAAGTTAATAGAGGTTGTAATGTCTTGTACAAATCTTTGGGAGATATCGTATTTGTCTGACTGAACGTTATAGGCTTATATGTGAAGGTGACCTGACTAGTTGCTTTGGATGGGCTGAAGCAATATAAACATAAATGCATTTATAAAAAAAAAGGGTGGGGGAGGGACTGTACTGCAGATTTGTACATATACCAATGGGATCCTGTATTCCTGTACAGGAAAGGGCTGTCTTTGAATCTGGGGACCTCGCTTTTTTCAGAAGGCAGCAATTACAGTTTACAGTTTTCACATCTTCACCTTAGTATGTCCTCCTCCACTGCCCACCCGGTGTCGAACCACACTCGTACAGACGCAAGAATACTGGGAGTACTTGAGAAGAACAATATTGAATGTGGATTCGATTCCCCCCTAGACCACCCCCAAAACACACACACACATTTCTGAACTATGCATTATTTAAAGCCATTGTAGCATGAGAGAATAATCACTATTTAACATGAGATGTCTTCATAGCATCACATGTACATATGCTTTTTACAGGGACAAAGAAATGTGAAGCTATATTAGGTTTGCTGTGTAGTAGAATGTCAGGATGGAAAAGAAGTACTGAAGTGATGAATAAATCACATACCAAAAAGGAAATCGCTCTTTTCCCATTTATGCAGAAAATAAAAAATGGTTTTACGGATGCCTTTACACTATTTTTTGTTTTTGGATCTGATACAGGTATAAAGTGCTGATCCCGACACCCTTACACCTCTACGGAGCCAACGTTTTGGAAATTCAACCCAATGTCCGAGTCTTGTTGTTGATTGGCTTGGTACGTTTAGTGCAAAAAAAAAAAAAAAAAGATAGATAGATAGAAATTGCAATGTAGAAAAACATATTACAGTTCTCTTTGAGTTACTTTAAATTATTCAACATCGTTGTTGTTTTTTATTAAAGAAAATAGATCTTATTTTATTGGCGGGCAACTTTGAGTCTAAAAGAAGGAAATAAATAATCTGGAAATCAATTGAGATCATTTTGCTTAACATTAGTAAAAAAGGAGGAAAAATGATGATGATTACCGTATTTTTCGGACCATAAGGCGCACTTAAAATCCTTCAATTTTCTCAAAAATCAACAGTGCGCCTTTAAGTGCGTCTAATGTATGAATTAATTCTGGTTGAGCCTTCTGACCTAGAACCGATTGTAGATGGTACACGGCGCTCATAAATCTGTCAAAATGTTTTAGCACAGTCTTGGTAAGTTACGAAGCTCACGGCCACCATAGTCAGGAAACATAGCGGAGTAATATGGTAAGTGCATTCATTCATTTATTTTCGAAGCGGATTTCAAACACAACGCTATCAGTCACGCAGTACAACATGGACATAGAGCAGCTGTGAGAGAATTCAACATTAACGAATCAATGGTACGGAAGTGGAGGAAGCAAGAAGACGTCCTGCGCCAGGTAAAGACCAAACTGAGCTTCCAACGGAACTTAAGAGTTTTGTTTCATTTCATGCGTCTTATAACCCGGTGCGCTTTAAGTATGAAAATAGATGCGTTAGCAGCCGATCGTTGATATTGCGTCTTATAATCCGGTGCGCTTTATGGTCCGAAAATTACGGTAATGGTTTCATAATGAGAAGAATGCAATCTTTCCTATATTTATTGTTTAATTGTATACTTATACAATTCATATTTCATCTTCATATCTAAGAAGTCACTTTCTAATATTTTTCAGTGTTTCTGCTCTGTTCATGTAGCAGATACATGTTGTCAGTGAGAGTCAGGCACAGTAACAGCCCGAAATGCGTTCAATCTATAGATATGTCAAAACAATCCTATACTGAGCCAAACCTGTAGACTGGTATCAGGCGCCAAACTCAAATATGATGATTGTAACAATAACAATACTAATAAGAATTGTTAATTATGGCACTTGCTATATTGGCTATATCTGTACCTGTTTTTAAAGACATTCAGGAAGCAGCCAATTTCCAAATTCGTTTGTTTCTACCTCACATTTAATGGTTGTACAGCCTTCCCATTTCAAGCTCAACCCATAATTCAATCCCAGGTCATCATGATCTGCAGTTTCCAGAAGCTTTATCTTGCATCCAAACCACAGGAGCTGGAAAGGACTGAATACGGATACACAATTTTTGTATTCAGAATACTTGTATAGTCATGACAAAAAAATAATACACACAGATACATTCATCACCACCAAACAAAACTCACCAAGAAAGAATTGTTGGATTGAATGGTACTTTATATGAATGTAATGATGATACAGTGTGGCAAAAAAGTATTTAGTCAGCCACTGATTATGCAAGTTGTCCTACTTAGAAAGATGGGCAAGGCCTGTAATTTTCATCAAGTAGGAGAACTTGCACAACCAGCGGCTGACTAAATACTTTTTGCCCCACTGTATATGTAAGTGATTACAGTAGTAGAGCAGTTTATTGGGGAAAACTTTACCATGGAAGGAGGCTCTAGTACCCTGTTTCGCCACCTCTAACCTGGATACAAGATGAAATATGGTTGAGCATGGAGGCAAACATTTTCCATGTGGTATCTTGCGGCACATTTGCCCACGTATGTTTCAGCCTGGCCTGTAGATATTGTCGAGTTGTTAGTGTCTCCCATATCACTACTACGGGTGACGGACTGTCATATGCAATGGCTCCCGACAGCAAAGGCAGGTTTGAAGTACTCAGCACAGGTTTCTCATTCAAGGCAAAACTATAAAAGAAGGCAGCAATTCAACATTTGTATCTGGGAGCTTTATTCTTTTTTTGTCAGTGAGTGTATTTTGTTACTGTCCAACTATTAATTACTTTACAAACAGCAATAAATCTTATTTACTAGTCTAGCGTAGGATGCAGCGGAATTGAGTAGCTGTACTTTATTTGGAGTGCTGATGGCATTTCTGTGTCTTAAACACTCCTCTGTCCTGCTGCTGCTCACTAATGCACTCATAACAGCCCACTGGAAGAAAAACAGCAGCAACAGCAGCACTTGTGGACAATAATGATGGACTAAAGATGGAAAAGGCCAGGAGTTCAACTCCATACTGCACAAGCTCATCAAATATAAATACAGACAAAAAAGTTGAGTGCTCTTAGTGCACAGGATGCAAACTAGAATGTTTTGAAATGGAAAATATCTTGTAGGTTTTATCAGCTCTCTCTTAAAGCAGCCTCAATGCTTTAAGGGTTTAAAAGACTCCACTGGTTCTTCAATCTAATAACAGTCTTCCACCTCAGACTGTGTGTGATTACCATGGACAAGAATGAATGTGTTAATATCGGTTGATCATTTATAACAACAACAGCGGTGCCAAGACTGAATGATACAGGTGGCTGTATTACCAAACAACCAAAAGGTGAACCAGATTCCCTCCATTCTCACTCAGCAGGTCAGTGTGATGTCACAGACAGGCAGGTTTGGACCAGGCCCACAGTAATCCTGTTTTCAACCTCAGCGAGAAAGGACCTTGCCTTATTAACCGATATATGATATACGGCATATGTATTTAAATGTGTATTTTATTTCTCATAAATACTTATATGTATGTATATAATCAAAACACACATGGAGGGAGATAGAGTGCGTTTGATCCTTAGATCTCAGGATCACAAAGCATGCACTTTCTCAAGCAGTGTTGGGGTAGTCACTCAAAAAAGTAATCCATTGCTGATTACTCATTACTTAACTAAACTTATAATGGGAATACTTCACTCATTACATCCTGGAAAATGTAATCTCATTACTTTTAAGTTACATTCTAAAAAAGTTACAAATCTACAAACAGTAATAACAGATTTCTTTCCATAGTTTATTTAGGAACAAAATGTAGCAGCAACAGTAAACGTGTAAAATTATTTTCACTAGCCTATACTTGATGTTATACCTGTTTTTGGGTAACCTTGTGTTGCTGTTTGAATTTCTGTCATTTGAAAAGGAGGGTTTGGTTTTATGGGTTTTAGTAGAAAACCTATGGTCACGTTGACTTAACACAAAATAACAGATAACTTTATAGTGTGAGAATTACTGAACATTATTCAAGACCCTCAACAAGAAAATCATGTCTTATCTGGGATAATGGATAACATGGGGATCGTTACTGGGTAATGATTCTGGGTTCGGGGATGTAACGCCACACAGATAGTATAGTACAAACTAAGGGTATTTTAGGGTCTGAGGACTTTGGGGGCTTAGCCCACACACATGTAAAGGGGTCCAGGGAAGTTTTAATACTCAATATTGATCATTTTTATATAGCTACCATCTGGGATACTTTTTATACCACATGTACTGTGTCTGTTTAGTATTTTTAGAGAAAAACATTCAGTAGCTGTAAGTAAAATGTGTAATGCACATGTAGCTATGTGATGTTTTCACGTTTCATCTTTTTTTTTACCAGACATAATGTAAAATGATGGAAATGATAGGGCTGAGTGCACTTACATTGAATAACTTGAGTGATACAGCTACAGCATTAAATGAAATGAAGAGTCATTTGGGAGCCAAAAGAGTCGACTCCGAGTCGACTTAAGGTTCCAAGTATGTCCATCTGATGGAGTGACATAATTGAGAGCTGAACGTGAAATGGTGGCTACAAAAAAAAACTGAACTCTTACTCTCAACAAACTCAGGCTTTGTATTATATTCTCTATTGTATGTATGTTCTCTGTTTTATTTATTCTCCATTTCATCATATTTTATTCAGTATACAAGTATGCGCTGTTTAACATCCATCCAATCAACGTCTGCTTTAATGACCAAGGTCTTAAAATTATAATAAATTATAATAGGAAATAAAAATCTCTGTTTGAACTCCAGACATTGCAGCCATAAACACAAGTTGTTCTACCAAAGAATGGTTAAAGAAGAATAAAGTTCATGTTTTGGAATGGCCAAGTCAAAGTCCTGACCTTAATCCAATCGAAATGTTGGACCTGGGAAGGGAAGGAGCTGAAGTGAGCAGTTAATGTGAGGAAACCCACCAACATCCCAGAGCTGAAGTTGTTCTGTACGGAGGAATGGGCTGAAATTCCTCCAAGCCGGTGTGCAGGACTGATCAACAGTTACATGAAACGTTTAGCTGCAGTTATTGCTGCACAGGGGGTCATAGTACCAGATACTGAAAGCAAAGGTTCACATACTTTTGCCACTCACTGATATGTAATATTGGATCATTCTCCTCAATAAATAAAGTATAAATATTTGTTTCTCTTATGCAGAAATATGTAAAATTCTAAAGGGTTCACAAACTTTCAAGCACCACTGTAGCTTTACTAATCTTCACTCGTGTCTTTGTTTTTGTAAGTTGACAATGTGAAAAGGACATGGCAAAATCTCTGTGACACATTAAGAGAAGAGAACTTAAAAAAATAAAAAAACAGAAGTGGACAGGGAGTTGTCAGAGTGTTTAGACAAAAAACACAACGCACTTAGTGTGAAGGTCGCACTACGTTAAAAAACGCATCTGTTTTTTAGTGTGAAAAAATTGGACTCGGTGTGAATAAGCCTTTATGCTACAGGATACTGCTTACACACGTGGATCAGTAGGTGTGCAGGCAATGGCTGATACAACAACAACATTAGTTCTTATTCTCATTCCAATAGAAATGACATGTAAACTGCTATATTCTTAAACTTTATTTAGCCTTCTAACTCATCTTACCCTTAGAAATTGTCAGTGGCTGGTGCATCCATGATGATAATTGCACAAAAACATACACTATACAGTGAGGCAAAAACGTATTTAGTCAGCCACTGATTGTGTAAGTTCTCCTACTTAGAAAGATGAGAGAGGTCTGTAATTTTCATCATAGCTACACTTCAACTATGAGAGACAAAATGAGAAAATAAATCCAGGAAATCACATTGTAGGATTTTTAAAGAATTTAATTTATTCATGGTGGAAAATAAGTATTTGGTCACCCACAAACAAGCAAGATTGAAGATGGAACATGGCTGGGTCTTCCAGCATGACAATGATCCCAAACACACCGCTCGGCAACGAAGGAGTGGCTCTGTAAAAAGCATTTCAAGGTCCTGGAGTGGCCTAGCCAGTCTCCAGACCTCAACCCCATAGAAAATTTGTGGAGGGAGTTAAAAGTCCGTGTTGCCCCAAAACATCACTGCTCTAGAGGAGATCTGCATGGAGGAATGGGCCAAAATACCAGCTACAGTGTGTGCCAACCTGGTGAAGACTTACAGGAAACGTTTGACCTCTGTCATTGCTAACAAAGGTTATGTTACAAAGTATTGAGTTGAACTTTTGTTATTGACCAAATACTTATTTTCCACCATAATTTACAAGTAAATTCTTGAAAAATCCTACAATGTGATTTCCTGTTTTTTTTCTCATTTTGTCTCTCATAGTTGAAGTGTACCTATGATGAAAATTACAGACCTCTCTCATCTGTCTAAGTAGGAGAACTTGCACAATCAGTGGCTGACTAAATACTTTTTTGCCCCACTGTATAGACAAAGGTTTCTGGACACCAAAAAACACGTGCATTAGCATGGAGTCTCGCTCCCCATCGCTGCGGCAACAGCCTTCGCTCTTCTGAAAAAAATCTTCCAGTAGAATGTGGAACATCACTTTGAGGTTAGGCATTGATGCTGAACAGTAAGTCCTGACTCACAGTTGCTGTTCTCTGTGGTGTCTGATGGAGTTAAAGTCAGGTTCAATGTCTGCTAAGTTCTCCATTAAAGTTGGCAAACCATTCCGTTATGGACTTTGTTTTAGGCGAGCAGGACAGAAAGTTGTTGAACTGACGTCTTGGGCGGATGGACGTCTATTAAAATGCCGTATTGAGAGCCATTGAGGTTTCTAGTATAACCCATTCAGTTGCCGCTGCTTATCTATGCAGAGTCTACAGTATGCTAGTATGTGTCATATTTTGTGTGACTGATATCACAAAGAACACTAATCAGATGTGGTATCCACAAACTTTTGGGCATATAGTGTGCAAATCATTATTTTAAGTATCATAACATACACTCATACACAAGACCAAGACCATATGCTATGCACTAGCAGAGGTGTTTATTGCTGTGCATCAGGAGAATGCATTGGACAGAGACAACGCTCTTTACAATGATTAGGGTTCTTGTACATGATCTGACACTTTGTGGATTTATTAAATGGAGTTAATCACAGGATTACTGCAATGTTTGCATTAGGAGGTGAATCCTTAATCACTAATTACCAACTACACTGAAGACATTTTGATGCTTGCTGAAGTCTTGTCTTGAACAAACCCTTCCGATCAAACACCACTGTTAATACATCACTGTACATGACGTCATTTAAATGATTGCATGAACCACACAGACGATTTGATACATCACTTACTTAAAGAACTATGTTAACTGATACTGTACACATGCCAATACTTTTGATTTATAATAGGAATTAAAGACGTTTTGTTACATAGACTGACATTTACCATTTATATCTACAATTGGAACAGCCTATGGTTGTACAAGTTTAAATATCCTTTCAAGTATCTTGAAATGTACGCCTTTTACCTTGATGTGAGTGACTTTCCAGAGTATATTAGGTGTGGACAATCAGGGTTCGAGTGGATCCACCTTGCACAATGGAAAAGTCACATTAAATATGTACGCACTCACTCCCAACTTTCTGTCATTCCCTTACGCTCACACACATACATGGAAGGGTTGATACAGTGCATGTTCCCCAGTCTAACACAGTCCCCCTTCATACTCGTCGTCTTCCTCTTTGGCCGGTGCTCCTCCATCGCCACCTTGTGGTGCGTTTGGAGATTTCTTTTTCTTACCGCCGCCTCCTGGTACTTTCAGAGAGATGGCCAGCTTTGCATACTGTAACACAACGTGTAGACAGACGTATTACGCACCGCACAAAGTTGTGTGTAAAGCTAATGGAGTACATGGTGTATAATGTTTCTTTATATTCGTACTTCAGTGTTTATTCTTTACTTTATTCTTTATTTTTACCTATTAAAAATCAATGATCAATTATCCAGCTTTATTTACACAATTTGGCTTACAACAATCAAGTGATAAGAACCCACGCAACAGTTCTGAAAATCGTGTTCAGCCTGACCAACTGCCCAGTCCAAACTGAAGTTACAAAAAAAACACAACGTAATGTTGCCACCACCCATTCGCCAAACAAAGTACATGGATTTCAGTGAAAAAAGTTTAATCTTGGCTTCATCTGACCATAAAACCTTTGCCACTTGGCATCAGAAGCGCAAATGAGACTCATAAAAGACACTTCCTTCTTGCCACCCTTCCATACAAGCCAGCTTTGTGTGAAGCTTGTGAGATCGTTGGCACACGCCTTGTTGATGCCAGAGGTCAGAGGAGAATGACCAGACTTCTTCAAGCTTATAGAAAGACAACAGTAACTCAAATAACTACTTGTTACAACCAAGGTATGCAGAAGAGCATCTCTGAACACACAACTCATTGAACCTCGAAGCACATGGGCTACAGCAGAAGAAGACCACACCAGAAAGAAAAGGCAACTGAGGCTACAATTCACACAGGCTCACCAAAATTGGACAATAGAAAATTGGAAAAATGTTGCCTGGTCCCATGAGCCTCGATTTCTGCTGCGACATTCGGATGCGAGGGTCAGAATTTGGTGTAAACAACCCGAAAGCATGGATCCGTCCTTCGTTTTATCAATGGTTCAGGCTGGTGCTGCTGGTGTAATGGTGTAGGGGATAATTTCATGACACACTTGATATGAATTGAGCATTGTTGAAACACCACAGCCTACCTGAGTATTGTTGCTGACCCTGTGCATCCCTTTATGACCACAGTGTACCATCTTTTGACAGCTCCGTCCAGCAGGATAACGTGCCATGTCACAAAGCTCAAATCATCTCACACTGGTTTCCTGAACATGACTTTGCGTTCACTGTACTCAGATGGCCTCCACAAATCTCCAGCCACCGTGTGGTTATCATGTCAGTATGGACCAAAATCTACGATGATGATTTCTGTTTCCAGCATCTTGTTGAATATATGCCACGAAGAATCAAGGCAGTTCTGAAGGCAAAAGTGGGTCCAACCCGGTACAAGCAAGACGTACCTAATAAAGTGGCCGGTGAGCCTACACAAAACATAGACTGCAGACTATGGAGAAAAATGCTGTAATGTCATGGAGAATTTCTGTAGATGGTTTATGCATGTACAGTGGGGCAAAAAAGTATTTAGTCAGCCACTGATTGTGCAAGTTCTCCAGTCTCCAGACCTCAGCCCCATAGAAAATTTGTGGAGGGAGTTGAAAGTTCATGTTTCCCCAAAACATCACTGCTCTAGAGGAGATCTGCATGGAGGAATGGGCCAAAATACCAGCTACAGTGTGCAAACCTGTGAAGACTTACAGGAAACGTTTGACCTCTGTCATTGCCAACAAAGGTTATGTTACAAAGTACTGAGTTGAACTTTTGTTATTGACCAAATACTTATTTTCCACCATAATTTACAATTAAATTCTTTTAAAAATCCTACAATGTGATTTCCTGGATTGTTTTTTCTCATTTTGTCTCTCGTAGTTGACGTGTACCTATGATGAAAATTACAGACCTCTCTCATCTTTCTAAGTCGAAGAACTTGCACAATCAGTGGCTGACTAAATACTTTTTTCCCCACTGTATGATTGCTACTTACATCGTTGTCCATGTATTTCAGAAGAGGCGAGTTACACACACGATACACTTGATCCTCATCTTGTTCATCGTAACCTGCTAATAACGTCTCCACTGCGACACAGTCCTCACTGCCACTGAAGCCAGGCAGACTAGAAAATGGAGAAGTATCAGTAAGACAAGAGTGCTGTGCTGAAACACAGAGTTACTTGGAAACTGATCCCAGATCTGTAGTGCTACTGTAGTGCTGCTGAGAATTCAAAATATGGACCAAAATGAGCTTTCTGTCCCACAACCTAAAATAAGTGGACGTTTTTATGCTGAATTTGAATCTGCTCATACTTGTTAATAAGAAACCCAGATTTTTGTCTCCAGAAAATGCGAAAAAAAAAATTATTTTTTAAATGAAAAATGTAATTTTCATCTCTTCAGAGCTCAAGAGACTCAGGTTCGATTTCTGGCCCGGCTGCTGCCTGTGTCAAGTTTGCATGTTCTTCCTGCATCTACGTGGGTTTCTTTCAGGTCCTCAGATTTCCTTCCACCTTCCAAAAACATGTTAGGTAAACTGGCATCTTTAAAGTGTTAGTCAAGTCAAATCAAGTCAGATTATTTATATAGCGCTGTTTACAATGGAGCATTGTCTCAAAGCAGCTTTACAATTTTACATTGTCCTAATATCTACGTCCAATCCCAAATCGAGCAAACCTACGGCGACAGTTGCAAGGAAAATCTCCCTAAGTGTTATGAGGAAGAAACCATGGGGGAGTAAAATTTACTTAGTGACTAAATAAGCGAATGATTTTCTTTATCTGGAGCAATGCTGCCATCTAGTGGGGAGGTTTCAGTGTTTGCATTTGTGACATGAACCGGTTACCTGTGTGCATGCCATCTGCCATGACAAAACATGCTGGTCACAAATGCAATGATGCCTATGCAACGCATTTTACATCTATACTCTACGTGAGTGTTAGCTGATCATAAATCACAGCAGTAAATGGCAGTAATTCATACCTGTAACTCTCTTTCACACATTTGTCTGCTGCTACGAAGTCTCCTCTGTGAAGATGGATCAGCACTTGGGCGATGGTTTTCTGCAGGCACGATCAACCAAACATGAATTCAAGCATTTCTCAGTCATGGCATAAGCGATGTTTCATCACACACTGGCATACCTTAAAGCAGGTGGGGTAATTCTCAATTTCCTTGTACATGTTTTTCTCTTTCTGCAGGGACACGGCTGCTTCATCCAGCCTGTACAGCAAACAAAACAAAACATTACAGTGAAGGTACTGCACTGTACACAGCTTTGGAAAAATACCCTCAAACATATACCAAGTCCTAGTCACCTATACCAGCCCTGGTAAAATGATGGAATCACCACACTTGGAGGATGTTTCTGTTTTCAAATTTTTGTTTGATAGCGGAACATTTTGGCTTCGTGAAGTACAACTTAAAGAAATTATGTGCTGCATAACGTCTGTTCAGACAACGTCCGTTCGCATATAATCTGTGATCTGAGAAGGTGTATTATACAGATTAAAGTAATTAACCTAATTAACCCATATATTTCCTTGCCAGAGTCATTAGCTGTTGTAGTAAAGCAGTTGTAATATCACATATAACAATGCAGCCTCTGGTGCAGAAAGTTGTATTAAACATAAAGTTTTATTAAATAAATCAACTTTTGGCTGAGCTGAGCTCTAATTTAAGCACAAAGTAGACAAGGAGCAGGTGTCACCACTCGGTGAATTATGTGTGCTCGATCTGCGCTCCAATGCACTAGAACTGTGCATAGATCATGGGACAATAGCGGATTAGTTTCTATTTGTGCTTTTGATTTTTGTTGTTGGTGGTAAGCTGAGACATTACATTACATCACTTTTCATTTCTCTGCTCTCTTCTGAAATATCTGCTCACGTTGTAAATACAGGAAATACGTTCCGCTTTCACAGAAGACTCTCATATATGAAAGTTTCTCGTTTCCAAACGTGTGTGTGTGTGTGTGTGTGCGTGTGTGTCTGAGAGAGAGAGAGAGAGAGAGAGAGAGAGAGAGAGAGGGAGAGGGGTATGGAGGAGCTGAGCAAATCAATGCACTGCATGCAGCTTTACAGTGAGATAAGATTTTACTGAACTTAAATAGTTAAAAATAGAAAACCAATATGTGACGATCAATGTTGATATTAAATAAATTGCCATATCTTGGCTATTTAGTCAATACTTGTACACTACAGTGTCTCATATACAATGTTGAACAGTAAGTAAGTAAATGTAATTCGCTACTGTATTTAAGTAGTTTTTTTCGTGTATCTGTACTTTACTGCAGGATGTCTGAATTGGGTGACTTTTACTTTAACTCCACTACATTTCAAAGTCAAATGTCTTTCTTTTTACTCCACGACATTATTTGACATCTGTCGTTCCTTTTAGCTTATGCGTGCATAAGTACATAACATGTAAAAAGGAAATAAGTGCCAGCACACCAATTAGGGTATAGTGCACATATTGTTTTGAACAATTTACCCGTGTGGTAGAAATTCTTTTAGTTTTGATTCTATAATGCATAATGATCCTTAAAACCAGATTTTTTTTTGGTTTGTTCATGACTATTTGTAACTGTACAATCAGACTTTGGTGGACACAAGTATTGTTAAAAAAAAGTTATTAGATCAATTTGGTATGTTAACTAAAGACTTTCCGATGCTATTCAGTGTAGCACTGATGATACAGATATGGATGATGTCATCAAGGACTCTTTGTGCTCGTTATTCTTATGAGTTTGTATCATTCTCAATTTCAAGTGTAATTTAGTTAGTTAGTCCCTAATCAACATGAAAACTAGTTTCATTGTAGTTGTAGTTTAATAAACAAATGGACCTAGAGTGGTCTTTTCATTATTAAAAATGAGTCATGTTTTCAAACTTGGAGAAAGGCCTTTGTTTAAAGCTTTCTGACAAGACTGGTCAGACTCAGACGCATACACACACTCACCTGCGCAGTCGCACCAGCAATCTGGATGCTTTTCCCAGCAGTTCTGCAGCCTGTCTCAGTCGATCTTCATTCTACACACAGAGCATGAAGGACATCTGCATTCACTGTGACTGTACAAGAGCAATGATTATCTTTACACTTTCCATACCCACTTCCAATTAAGGGTCACAGGTAATGGGTGTGGGCTAACCAGCACAGGACATAAGACACATGCTCAAACACACTCACTCACATTGTGGCTGTAAACAGAGGGGTGTGTGTGTGTGTGTGTGTGTGTGTGTGTTTCTGTGTAAGTAACTAACTCAGTGGTCGTGTGCTTGCTTTGTCCTTAGCTCACATTTGGACAGGAGACTGTTCTAACTCGGTTGATGTGTTTAGAGACTTTTTGTGCAAGTTACTCATGTTTGTGTGGATGATTTTTGCAACAAGCTGTAAATGGAGCAGATAACTATATAAACTGGTTCACATTCACTTATTGAGTATCTGTTTTATCTGGCTGATCTACCATGATGTTTATAAGACTGTCAATCAATGCAATTTTGGCTTTTGTATCAGGTCCATTGTACTATCCCCTTAAGCGTAATGACTTTTCCCCCAGACAGGGTCATAAGAGTACATTAATGTATTTTTAATAACTATTGTAAGTTTCCATACATTTAAAAAGGTCTATCGTGTATAATATGGCATTAGGGATTCTAATGGTAGATGGTAGTGTTCCACTCGTATTTTTAGCGGTATCTCCGAGATGTACGTATCATTTGCATGCAGTTTTCTTGTAAATATGCCTTTTATATTTACATTACAGTAAATATGACAATGTCAATGTGTAGACAAAGTCCATTTCAGTCATGGACCTGTTTTACAGAATGTAATGCGGTCATTAGGGGTAGAGGGTTAGGGTTATGGTTAGGGTAGGGTTAGTGTTAGTGTTAATGTTAGGAGTTAGGGTAGGGTTAGGGTTGGCAAATACTTTTGCCACTCACTAATACGTAATACTTAGGTTATATGTATAGCAGGAGTTAGGATTAGAGTTAGGGGTTAGGGTAGGGTTAGGGTTAGGGGAGTTTGGGTTAGGGGTTAGTGTTAGGGGTTAGTGTTGTAATAGAGGTTAGGGTTTAGGGTTGGGTTAGGGGGTTAGGGTAGGGTTCGAGGTTGGGAATGGGGTTAGGGTTCAAGTTAGGGTAAGGGTGAGAAGGGTTAGGGCTAGGGTTAGGGTATTGTTAGTGTTAGGAGTAAGGGTAGGGTTAGTGGTTAGGGTAAGAGTTAGGGTTTAGGGTTATTGTTTAGGGTTAATGTTGGGGTTAGGGTTAAGGTTAGGGGGTAGGGGTTAGGGTAAGGGTTAGGGGTAAGGGTTAGGGCTAGGGATAAGGCCTTAGAGTTAGTGTTAGGGTTTAGGGTTAGGGTATTAGCAATAGGAGTAGGGTTAGGGTAGGGTTAGGTTTAGGGGTGTTCGGGTTAGTGTTGGGGTTAGTGTGGGGATAGGGGTTGGGGTAGGGTTATGGTTAGGGATGGGTTAGGGTTAGGGTAGGGTTCGGGGTTGGGATGGGGGTTAGGGTTCAAGTTAGGGTAAGGGTGAGGAGGGTTAGGGGTTAGGGTAATGTTAGTGTTAGGAGTAAGGTTAGGGTAGGGTTATGGGGGTGAGGGTTACGTTTAGGGTTAGAGTTAGGGTTAGGGTTAAGGTTTAGGGTCATTGTTTAGGGTTAGGGTTGGGGTTAAGAGTTAGGGTTGATTTAGGGTTAGGGTTGATTTAGGGTTAGGAGTTAGGGTTAGAGTTTGGGTTAAGCTTAGGGTTAGTGTTGGGTTAGGGTTAAGAGTTAGGGTTTGGGTTAGGGATTAGGGTTAGAATTGACTTAGTGTTAGGGTTGTTGTTAGGGTTAGGGTTGATTTAGGGTTAGCGTTTAGGGTTGGCAAATACTTTTGCCACTCACTAATACGTAATATTTAGGTTATATGTATAGCAGGAGTTAGGATTAGAGTTGGGGGTTCGGGTCAGGGGTTAGGGTTTAGGGTTGGGTTAGGGGGTTAGGGTTAGGGGTTAGGGTAGGGTTCGGGTTTAGGGTGATTGTTTAGGGTTAATGTTGGGGGTAGGGTTTAGGGTAAGGGTTAGGGGTTAGGGGGTTATGTATGGTGAGTTAGGGTTTAGGATAAGAGTAAGGGTGAGGAGGGGTTAGGGGTAAGGGTTAGGGCTAAGGATAAGGCTTTAGAGTTAGTGTTATGGTTAGGGTATTAGCGATAGGAGTAGGGTTAGGGTAGGGTTAGGTTTAGGGGTGTTCGGGTTTGTGTTGGTATAGGGGTTGGGGTAGGGATGGGTTAGGGTAGGGTTCAGGGTTGGGATGGGGGTTAGGGTTCAAGTTAAAGTAAGGGTGAGGAGGGTTAGGGGTTAGGGTAATGTTAGTGTTAGAAGTAAGGTTAGGGTTAGTGGTTAGGGTTAAGGTTTAGGGTTATTGTTTAGGGTTGGGGTTAGTGTTGGGTTAGGGTTAAGAGTTAGGGATTAGGGTTATGGTTGACTTAGGGTTAGGGTTGGGGTTAGGGATGTGGATAGAGTTAGGGTTAGGTCCAGGAGTTAGGGTTGGGGTAAGGGATTAGGGTTAAAGTTAGGGTTGACTTAGTGTTAGGGTTGTTTTTAGGGTTAGGGTTGGCAAATACTTTTTTTGGGGGTAAGGGTGAGAAGGGTTAGGGCTAGGGTTAGGGTATTGTTAGTGTTAGGAGTTAGGTTAGGGTAGGGTTAGGGTTTAGGGTTAGAGTTAGGGTTATGGGGTGAGGGTTAGGGTTATTGTTTAGGGTTAATGTTGGGGTTAGGGTTAAGGTTAGGGGATAGGGGTTAGGGTTAGGGGGTTATGTATGGTGAGGTAGGGTTTAGGATAAGAGTAAGGGTGAGGAGGGTTAGGGGTAAGGGGTAGGGCTAGGGTATTAGTGATAGGAGTAGGGTTAGGGTAGGGTTAGGTTTAGGGGTGTTCGGGTTAGTGTTGGGATAGGGGTTGGGGTAGGGTTATGATTAGGGATGGGTTAGGGTAGGGTTCGGGGTTGGGATGGGGGTTAGGGTTCAAGTTAGGGTAAGGGTGAGGAGGGTTAGGGGTTACGTTTAGGGTTAGTGGTTAGGGTTAAGGTTTAGGGTTATTGTTTAGGGTTGGGGTTAAGTTTAGGGTTAGTGTTGAATTAGGGTTAAGAGTTAGGGTTGGGGTTAAGGTTAGATTTAGAGTTAGGGTTGGGGTCAGGTTAGGGTTAGGGTTGGGGTTAGGGATTAGGGTTAGAGTTAGGGTTGACTTAGGGTTAGTGTTGTGGATAAAATTAGGGTTAAGGTTAGGGTTGGGTTAGGGTTAGGAGTTAGTGTTTGGGTTGGGGTTAGGGATTAGGGTTAGAGTTAGGGTTGACTTAGTGTTAGGGTTGGGGTTAGGGTTAGGAGTTAGGGTTAGGGTTGGTCAGAAGTTAGGGTTAGAGTTAGGGTTGATTTAGGGTTGGGTAAGGGTTAGGGGTTAGGGTTAGATGTAGGGTTAGGATTAAGGACGGGTTAGGGATATGAGTTAGGGTTAGGTTAGGGTTAGGGTTGATTTAGGGTTGGTCAGAAGTTAGGGTTAGGGTTGATTTAGGGTTGGGGTTGGGTTGTGGATAGGGTTAGGGTTAGGAGTTAGGGTTAGGAGTTAGGGTTAAGGGGAGGGTTGGGGATAGGGTTAGGGTTAAGGTTAGGGTTGGGTTAGGAATTAGTGTTAGGGTTGGGGTTAGCGTTAGTTTAGGGTTAGGTTAGGGATGAAAAAACTGATTGTTTTAATTCTACCGGAATTAACTCCCTCATATGCACTGGCTCACTGGTGGGATGGGACATTCTAAAACCCCAAAATCAATTTATAGAATTTTTATATGAACATTAAAATATGTTATATTGACAAAATAAAAATGAAAACAATAAATTAAAAGGTGTGAATAATTTCCAAAAACCACCTCTAATCACGTCTCCGACCTCTTCAGGACACACCCACAGTCCGACCCACCACAGGAGGATGCCATCCCCACAAAAAGGTTAGGGTTATGCAAGAGTGGGGTGAAGCTGTTCCTTTAAATGGTTAAATTTAGGTAAAAGTAGGGTAAAGCTGTTATTTTAAACAGTTAAGTATATGGCTGTTCTTTTAAATGGTTAGGTTTAGGCAAGAGTAGGATAAAGCTGTTTTAAATGGTTAGGTTTAAGCAGGCGTAAAGCTATTCTTTTAAATGGTTAGGTTAAGGCAAGAGTAGGACCCAGTTGGGGTTAGGGTTGGGGTTAGTTAGGGTTAGGGTTAGGGTTGGGGATGGGGATAGGGTTATGGTTAGGTTTGGGTTAGGGTTAGGGTTGGTCAGAAGTTAGGGTTAGGGTTGGGTTAGGGGTTAGGAGTTAGTGTTGGGGTTCGGGTTGACTTAGGGTTAGTGTTGGGGTTAGGGTTAGGGTTAAGGTTAGGGTTGGGTTTATTGTTAGGAGTTAGGGTTAGGGTTAGGGACGAGTTAGGGTTAGGGTTGGTCAGAAGTAAGGGTTAGAGTTGGGTCCTTTAAAAATGCACGGGCTCACTGGATCGGAAAGACTCCACAATTTTTTCTTAAATTATTAATTTAATTCTTTCTTTTAACCTGCATGTGTTTGTTTTTCAGGTCCAGGGACGAATCGGGGGCATCCACCCAGGAATCAAGGCTAGGTTGGGGGCTTGATTAACACGTTAGGTAAGTTTGCGTTAGGAGTTGGGCTAGGTTGAAGGTTGTGTTTAGGGTTAGGGACTAGGGTCAGGGGTTAGAGTTAGGGATTGGGGTCCTGCACACCGGCTTGGAGGAATTTTAGCCCATTGCTCCGTACAGAACAGCTTCAACTCTGGGATGTTGATGGGTTCCCTCACATTAACTGCTCGCTTCAGGTCCTTCCACAACATTCCAAAACATGAACTTTATTCTTCTTTAACCATTTTTTGGTAGCACGATTTGTGTGCTTAGGGTCGTTGTATTGTTGCATGATCCACCTTCTCTTGAGGATCAGTTCATGGACAGATGTCCTGCTATTTTCCTTTAGGATTCCCTTCAGGCCGTCCTGGCCCAGATGCAGCAAAACAGGCCCAAACCATGATACTACCACCACCATGTTTCCAAGATGGGATAAGGTTCTTATGCTGGAATGCACTGTTTTCCTTTCTCCAAACATAATTCTTTTCTTTTAAACCAGAAACTTATATTTTGGTCTCATCCGGGCACAAATCATTCTTCCAATAACCTTCTGGCTTGTCCACATGATCTTGCAGAGGAGCAGCAATGTTCTTTTTGGACAGCAATGACTTTCTCCTTGCAAACCTGCCATGCACACCATTGTTGTTCAGTGTTCTTCTGATGGTGGACTCATGAACATTAGCCAGTGTGAGAGGCCTTCAGTTCCTTAGAAGTTACCCTGGGGTCCTTTGTGACTTCGCCCACTCACACCTGATTGTCATCCCGTTGATTGAAAACACCTGACTCTAATTTCACCATCGACTTAACTGCTAATCCTAGAGGTTCACATACTTTTGCCACTCACTAATAAGTAATATTGGATTATTTTCCTCAATAAACAAATGACAAAGTATAATATTTTTTGTCTCATTTGTTTAACTGGGTTCTCTTTATCTACTTGTAGGACTTGTGTGAAAAGCTGATGATGTTTTAGGTCATATTTATGCAGAAAAGTAGGAAATTCTAAAGGGTTCACAAACTTTCAAGCACCACTGTATATGGTTGAAAAATGTGCTTTATGCAGACTTCATTCCACTTCTACTTTCTCATAAAAGTATTCAATAGTAAATACACAAAGTAAAAAAATACAGAAAACTTTTCTAAAAGCAAGAAAGCCACCAGACAGAAACAAACATGTCAAGCTCAAGGACTACTAGCTATTATTCAAACCTGATTTAATGCTTGATAGATGTTTTTGGCATAAGCTACTAAGTTATCATCACTATAGCACTGATTTACTTTCAAATCATCTTACCTCAAAAACAGATGCAGCTTTCTGATACAAGTCTACCGCCTTTTGCAGATCCACCGGTTCAATAAGTCTGTAGGAAACAATTTTACATAAAAGAAATTAAAAAATGATCTAGTACCCAACCTTTTTTTCCTTCACTTGAATTCTGATCTGAACCACATCTCTGTGATCCCCCCCCACCACCAAAGTAAATTTGGGGTAAACTCAATATTATTGAAATATGTCAGTGAGTCTTGTCACGCCGGCTGTCAGGTTTAGGAAGCACACGCAGGAGTGGGTCTGGACTCAGAAAGGTGATTATTAACAGAACAGATTACAAACGAGAACGAAGCAGAAGACAGAACTTACAGATGCGATACGGAATATAGACAATGAGATACGTGAACGGAGGAAGGAGACGAACGAGGGACGGACGGAGAGAAACGCTAAGTAGGCGATAATTGAGGCTTGTTTACGGATATAGATCGAGATAGAATAGGAACGAGAAAAACATGGTTTGGATAGCTACAGAAGAAGCGTGATCGACCAGGATATTAACTAGACACGGTAGATGGCAAGAGATCGATACGGTTAGGTTAGAGAGCGCTTGTGACGTGATAGGGACCACGCGACAGAGCGAGGAGTCTGTGAAAGGAGAGGGTATATATAGAGGAGTGGAAAGTGCTGGAAAATGAGAGACAGGTGCGGGTGATGACAGGTAAAGGAGAGAGAAAGCGGTAGAAGGTGGGCGTGGTGCGCAGGTGCGTGTGTAGACGTGACAGAGCCCCCCCGCCCATGGAGTCCGAGACGGAGCTAGTACTCCACTGATGGTCCCACAGGGTCTCAGAGAGGTCTGGTGGTTTCTTCTCTGGACAATCACTGGGGGGGGATTTTGGGCAGACGTAACTTGGAGAACGCCGGACGGGAGGTCAGGGTCAAGTTCAGAGATGGTCGACTTCGAAATGAGAGCTGGCACTGGGACGGTTGGCTTCGGGACCGGTATGGGGAATCTTGGACCAGGTACTAGTATGGGTGGCGTTGGAGCAGCCACTGGGAGGGATTACCTCTATGCGGGGACCAGAAAGGAAGACCTTGACACAGGCATGGAGACTGACGACCTCGGGGCAGGCACTGGGGCGGACGACCTCGGCGCAGGCACTGCGATTGACGACCTCGGCGCAGGTACTGGGACTGATGACCTCGACACAGGCACTGAGACTGACGACCTCGGCGCAGGCACTGGGGTGGACAACCTCGGCACAGGCACGGGGACTGACGACCTCGGCGCCGGCACAGGGATTGGCAACCTCTGGAAGGCCTCGGACTCGGATGGTCCTGGGAAGGTCTCGGACGACCCTGGAGTGGTCTTGGACTCGGATGACCTCAGGAAGGACTCGGACTTGGTTGACCTGGCGACGATCTCAGACTTAGATGAACTCTGACCAGACTCGGGGTGATTCGGGACAGACTCGAACTTAGACAACCTCTGGGCAGATTCGGACGAACACAGGACGAACTCGGACTTAGACGAACTCTGAATAGACTCAGACTGACTTGGAACAGGTTCGAACTTTTCGAACCTTTGGGGGGTATCGAAGATAGAGGACCTTTGAAAGGTTTCTGATATAAGCGAACTTAAAACGAGCACAGATTTAGACGACCTTTGGGAAGTCTCAGACAAACTCAGGGCAAACTCGGACTGACTCGGAACAGACTCAGACTTAGACAGACTTTGGATAGACTCAGACTGGTTAGGGACAGACTCGGACTTAGACGACCTTTGGGAGACAAACACAGGACGAACTCAGACTGACTCGGAACAGATTAAGACTGACTTGGAAAGGACTCGAACTTAGGCGGACTTTGGATAGAATCGGACTTAGACGACCTTTGGGAGGTCTTGAAGATAGGGGACCTTTGGAAGGTCTCTGACATAGGCGAACTTTGGACAGACTCGGACTGATTAGGAACAGACTCAGACCTTGAATGGTCTCGGAGATAGCCGACCTGGGAACAGACGGCTTTGACCCAGGTACCAAAGGTGATGGTACAGGTACTGGGCGAACGTGCTCAAATTCAGAGCTAGGATGCTCAAGCACGTGGCTAACTGGCTTCGGTACCGGGTTATCAGACCCTGGTAGCTCAGGTACAGTGCTACGAGGCAGTAACAGCTCATCGGCGGAGCTAGACTGCCTGACTGCAGGATTACCAGGCCTAGACGACCTGTGAAAGGTCTCAGGCATGAACGGCCCCTGAACTGGCCCTGGGACAGGCGTTCCTAGAGCAGACTCTGGAACGAGTGACCCCTGGACTGGGCCGGGCATCCCTAGAGCAGGTTCTGGGACGGGCGACCCTGGAACTGGGATGGGCGTCCCTAAAGCAGACTCTGGGACGGGTGACACTGGAACAGACTCTGGGACGGGCGATCCCTGGATTGGGCCGGGTGTCCGTTGAAAAGAGTCCGTTGTAGCGAGCTTAGCGCTGCGCTTGGCCACAGTGATAGCTAGGATCCTCTACCACTTACTACTTAACATAGTATCACTTAACTATCATGCAAAAAAGATAATGAGGGCTGTTTATTGACTTATGTCAGTGCGATATGCGCTTGGAGCAGTCCATAGTTACATCATCCTACATACTGTAGCTTCCTTCTGCCCCTTTTCTCCCTCCACAGCTTACAGTCGGTGTGCTTCCTCTATATAAACCCTCCTTCTACCACATCTCCTTGTTTGGTCTTGTTGCACTTAAAGCCGTTCCACACTGCACATGGTTTTTTTTGTGTGATTCATTTGAACGACAGTAAATTAATTCGAGCGTGTGTATAATGATGGTATCTTCCACACCAAACGTGATTTTTTTGGACGGTGAAAATGCGATATTATTTTATTCGCCCGCTGTTTGATTTTAGCAAACTTTCACTAGCGACACAAACTCACTGACCAATCACCGTCATTTCTGCCTCATAAAGCAGCTCCTTTCCACTGGCAGCCTTTTCATATTCGGCACTAGACTGAGGAGATGTACGGTGTTTTTGTCTTCACGTTCCTTTGCGCACTGTTGTTCCCTCTCCTTCTCAGAACCAAAGAGATATTTTGCTTGCTTATAAAATGTCAGATTCGGAACGATGTTAATAAAAATACAGCGGTGCTTGAAAGTTTGTGAACCCTTTAGAATGTTCTATATTTCTGCATAAATATGACCTAAAACATCATCAGATTTTCACACAAGTCCCAAAAGTAGATCAAGAGAACCCAGTTAAACAAATGAGACACAAATATTATACTTGGGCATTTATTTATTGAAGAAAATGATCCAATATTACATATTAGTGAGTGGCAAAAGTATGTGAACCTTTGCTTTCAGTATCTGGTTCTGGTGTGACCCCCCTGTGCAGCAATAACTGCAACTTAAACGTTTCCTGTAACTGTTGATCAGTCCTGCACACCGGCTTGGAGGAATTTTTAGGCCATTCCTCTGTACAGAACAGCTTTCATCTCTGGGATGTTGGTGGGTTTCCTCACACATTAACTGCTCGCTTCAGGTCCTTCCACAACATTTCAATTGGATTAAGGTCAGAACTTTGACTTGGCCATTCCAAAACATGAACTTTATTCTTCTTTAACCATTATTTGGTAGAACGACTTGTGTGCTTAGGGTCGTTGTCTTGCTGCATGACTCACTTTCTCTTGAGATTCAGCTCATGGACAGATGTCTTGACACTTTCCTTTAGAATTCTCTGATTATAATTCAGAATTCATTGTCCCATCAATGATGGCAAGTCGTCCTGGCCCACTGACTTGTACAATATAGAAACTTCTAAAGGGTTCACAAACTTTCAAGCACCACTGTAATAGTAATATTAGTAAAATCAATAATAAATTGTATTTGAATATAAGCTTAAAGTTGATATGGAATTGGATCGACCTCCTACATCAAACAGTGATAGTGCTGACATTGATAACAAAATCAGCTCTTATTTGAGATGGTGAAACTTTCCGTGCTCATTTCTTTTTTTTCCCCCTAAATTGGATGTACCCAATGTCGGCGTTTGCATTATCTGTGAGAACAAAAGGATGTCTTCATCACTTGAAGAAGGCATTTTGTTCATCTTGTCCACTTGTATGCTGCAAACAAATTTGGAACCAGGTGGCAATTTTCTTTACAATTGTGTCGGATCTGGAGTGTATAGTTTTGAGGTGAATTATTTTTTTTTAACATCACGTTCAGTGTGAAACGGCTTTTTCTCTGTTGGTTTGTTCCTGTTCCTGGCTCCTGGTTTACTGTTTCATGTTCATTTATAATGGGTTGTGTTGTGTGTTCTTAGCCTCCTGTACTGTCTATTTAAATATTCCTTTGTTAGTAAGTAGTTCTGTGTAGAGTGTAACCCCTGTGCAATGTTGTGGATGCTATCATTGTTCTAGTCCTGTGCTTCATGTGTCCCTTCATTGTCAGCTTCCCTTGTATCTCTGTGCCCTAACTCATGTGTCTCATTAATGTTAGCCTCTGTCTGTTTGTATTAACCTAGCCTGTTATAATGATCAGGTTATTACATACTTGCCAGCTCTATCCAGAGCTATGCCTGCAGTTCCAGATGTTCCATTCTCCACATACATCACACTGGCTTTCTCAATCAGATCCACAGCCTCTGGCAACCGCTTCATATCCTACATGAAGGGCACAGTCAGTTCAGGTTAGCATTCAGTGGCTGCTGTTCCAGTCCAAAAGCGATGCTGCCAATGAGTGAGTTTACAAGCACTTAATAATCTCGATAACTGCAGAAAATCAGATTTTGTCGGTAAACCGATCAACGAGTATACATGCACTTGAGTAATCAGATAATGGGAATCCTCCAGGTTGACTCAGGCAGTAATCGAATTTCTACTTTGCAACCAGCCAATAATCTCACAGAAATGTATGACATAAATGCAAATTTTAATATTAAATAATCAAATTATTTCTTTTCTCAAGCATATACTGCATTTCAGAGTATCCACAAAGTGTTCAATAGCCATTTCTCTGCCTTTAACTCAGTAAAGAGTTTAATTCCAGGGTTGCCAGATCCCACAATAAAAAAAAAATATATATGTAAAAAAAGTGGCCAAATAAAGCCAAGTCTTTGAGTAGGTGGACCTGGCAACTGTTTCGGGTTAGGACATCAGGTAGCTGGTATACATGCATACATCTGATTTGTATGCTGTACACATGACCACTTGAATAATCAGATAACTGCAGAGATCCGACTCTGATTAAGTGCATGTAAACGCACTCAGTGTTAGGATTTGCCTCTGTGGGGCTCTGTCTCTGTCCCTGGTGTGTGTGTGTGTGTGTGTGTGTGTGTGTGTGTGTGTGTGTGTGTGTTCCTCCTGGTTTATGTCTCCATCATGTGGCCTGAATGCGGTGCTGGTCATGGAAATCTTTGAATCACTTCTGCCAGTCGATCGTTGCATTTTGATTATCTTCATGGTCACATCTCATCTATGCAGCCTACTTAAACCCCAACTGTTCCACCATTCCTCACAAGTTTGTCTGCTTGCATTCATGTTATTTTCTCATATTAAACTCCACACGGTCTCATGTCTGCATAGTTTCCACCTCAATTTTGACTTTGTTTCAATTCCTTGTGCTTTTTCTTTGCAGACCAGTCATGCTTCTTCATGGTTTGTCAAACGTCCTTGACCTGACCTCGTCTCATGCCCAATGTGGTTCCCCCCTGGTGTCACCCGTCTGCTCGTGTGGTTCCTGTTGCCCTATCTGTGTCTCTGCCACCCGTCTCGACCATCTCCTCTCCGCATTACCAAGACCAGCTCAGCCTCTTTATGATAGTTGAGTCTCTGCTTCATCAGCTTCCTGGTCACCACCTACCACCATATCAGCATCCTTCCCTCATTCTTCTCTGCTTCTCCAGTCGCTGAGCCCTCAGCGAATATTTAAAGTAAGCATTTCTTTCAATAAATCCCCAGTTAAAACCCACATTCTTTGTCTGTCATTTGTGAACCTGCTTAGTGGTTCCAGTTTAGCCTAGCGGGATTAAACCTGGCTTATTTCATAATTAAGACATAAACACCAATAAAGTCATTGATTATTTACATCTACAGCATTTAGCAGATGCTTTTACCCAGAGCGACTTACAATTTATACAATTCTACAATTGAAGCAATTGTTGGTTAAGGGCCTTGCTCAAGGGCCCAACAGTGGCAGCTTGAGATGGAATTTGAACCCTTAACTGCTAGGCTACCACAGTCCATTTAGCACAGTTTGATTATTAAATTAATTGTTTGAAAAAAAAAAATCTAATTTACACAAACTCCACTTAAACAGAGTGTAGATCATCAACCAAGACATGATGTTTGCTTTCTTAGTTTTGCAATGTAGCAAGGCTCTCTGCAAATCTCCTGTACTAACACCTTCCCTATTTCTTATAAAAATGCAGTATTGCTATAACATTACTTATTCTGTTAAGTTGCCAGACATGTCTGTAGATTTATCAAACAGAAAATATACAAGGGTTAACATGTGAAAACTTGCCTTCAGCATCATACCAGCTTGTTCAATGGCTCTGGAGACAAAACAGAATTACAGATTATGCCATTTCACACACAACAAAAAGTATGTACTAAATAACTATTAGCATAAATACCTCAATTGATATATAATTAATATAAATAACTCTGTGAATGCAACGATCACTTACTTTGCAGCATGAAACAATCTGTTGGATAAAGTTGAGTAAATAACGCATTGAAGATGAAGGGAGGCTACAAAATTCACCAAAAACACCACCAATATGATCTCATCCTCTGACTGGACTCTATAGGTTGTAGTTTCTCTTCATTAATCTAAACTCCATATTGCCAGTCATTGTAAACACTGAAGAAAAGGTAAAGGATACGCTTTGTTCTCCGTGTGGTACTCTGCTTCTTTCAGATAGGCATCCTTGGCTTGCTCGAACTGCTTGGCATTTTTAAAAGCCACAGCTGTTAAGCAATGATGAGAACATTACTCCACTGCTACCTGACTGCCATACAACCTACAAGACAACAGCATAAAGGTCTAATAATATATTATTAGATTTCCTCACCAGCTTTTGCCATTTCAGATGCTGCTCCATCATAGTCTGGCTTCCACTTTGTCATGCTGGTCTTTAGGCTGCAGAAAGAGATTAGATACACAGTGGTGTGAAAAAGGGTTTGCCCTTTCCTGATTTCCTATTATTTTGCATGTTTGTCACACTTAAGTGTTTCGGAACATTAAACCAATTTAAATAATAGTCAAAGACATCACAAGTAAACAGAAAATGCAGTTTTAAATTAAGGTGTTTAAAAATCCAAGTGATTACTGTTGCCCCCCGCCTTGTTAAAACATAACTACAGTTCACCTGAGTTGTCTCTAGCCACACCCAGGTCTGATTACTGCCACACCTGTTCTCAATCAGGACATCACTTAAATAGGACCTGCCTGACAAAGTGAAGTACACTAAAAGATCCTTAAAAGCTACACATCATGCCGAGATCCAAAGAAATTCAGGAACAATTGAGAAAGAAAGTAATTGAGATCTATCAGTCTGGAAAAGATTATAAAGCCATTTCCAAAGCTTTGGGACTCCAGCGAACCACAGTGAGAGCCATTATCCACAAATGGCGAAGACATGGAACAGTGGTGAACATTCCCAGGAGTGGCCGGCCGACCAAAATTACCACAAGAGCGCAGCGACGACTCATCCAAGAGGTCACAAAAGACCCCACAACAACATCCAAAGAACTGCAGGCCTCACTTGCCTCACTTAAGGTCAGTGTTCATGCCTCCATCATAAGAAAGAGACTGGGCAAAAATGGCCTGCATGGCAGAGTTCCAAGATGAAAACCACTGCTGAGCATTAAAGCTCGTCTCAATTTTTCCAGAACACATCTTGATGACCCCCAAGGCGTTTAGGAAAACATTCTGTGGACTGACGAGACAAAGGTTGAACTCTTTGGAAGGTTTGTCCCCCATTACATCTGGCGTAAAAGTAACACAGCATTTCAGAAAAAGAACATAGCAACAGTAAAATATGGTGGTCTTGGTAGTGTGATGGTCTGGGACTGTTTTGCTGCTTCAGCATCTGGAAGACTTGCTGTGACAGGACAATGATACAAAACACAGCAGCAAGTCCACCTCTGAATGGCTGAAGAAAAAACATATGAAGACTTTGGAGCGGCCTAGTCAAAGTCCTGACCTGAATCCTATTGAGATGCTGTGGTATGAACTTAAAAAGGCCGTTCCTGCTCAAAAACCTTCCAATGTGGCTGAATTACAACAATTCTGCAAAGATGAGTGGCCAGAATTCCTCCACAATGCAAGTTATCGCAAACACTTGGTTGCAGTTGTTGCTGCGAAGGGTGGCCCAACCAGTTATTAGGTTTAGGGGGCAATCACTTTTTCACACCACTGTGAACATTGGTTCTTTTATTCATTACCCAGCACACACCCTCCCAAATGGCACCTTCTATTACAAACTAGTGTATTATCGGTGCTCCTTTAACCTCCATTTAATATATACACTCACCGGCCACTTTGTTAAGCACACATTGTTTAGTACCGGGTTGGACCCGTTTGCCTTCAGAACTGCAATAATTCTTCATGGCATAAATTCAAAAAGGTGCTGGAAACATTACTCAAAAATGTTGGTTCATATTGACATAACATCACACAGTTGCTGCAAATTTGTCTGCTGCACATTCATGCAGTTGAACTACATCCCAAACATCCTCTGTTGGATTGAGTGGGGTCTTTGACTGCTGCAGCCCATCTGCTTCAAGGTTCAACAAGTAGTGCATTCAGAGATGCTCTTCCGTGGTTATTTGAGTTACTGTTGCCTTTCTATCAGCTTGAACCAGGCTGGCCATTCTCTTCTGACCGCCATTTTTGTCCAGAGAACTGCCACTTGCTCAATATTTTCTTTTTCCTAAACCCTAGAGATTGCTGTGTGTGAAAATCCCAGTAGATCATCAGTTTCTAAAATACTCAGACCAGCCCGTCTAGCACCAACAACAATGCCATGTTAAAAGTCACTTAAATCACCTTTCTTCCCCATTCTAATGCTCACTTGGAAATTCAGCAGGTCGTCTTGCCCATGCCTACATACCTAAAGGCACCAAGATGCTCCCTTGCAATTGGAGGGTTGGATATTTGCATTAACAAGCAGTTGAACTAGTGCACCTAATGAAGTGGCCGGTGAATGTATAATCCAGATGTCAGTAGTCTTTATTGATCCACGTGAATTGATATCCACTTGATTGATTGATTTATTTTTACCATTTATGTCCCAAACTGAATTGAACTCACTGACATACAGTGGTGCTTGAAAGTTTGTGAACCCTTTAGAATTTCTGTATTTCTGCATAAATATGACCTAAAACATCATCAGCTTTTCAGACAAGTCCTAAAAGTAGATAAAGAGAACCCAATTAAAGAAATGAGACAAAAATATTATACTTTGTCATTTATTTATTGAGGAAAATGATCCAATATTACATATTAGTGAGTGTCAAAAGTATGTGAACTCCTGAGTAATTTCTAAGCAACTGAAGGCCTCTCTCACATTGGCTAATGTTAATGTTCATGAGTCCGCCATCAGAAGAACACTGAACAACAATGGTGTGCATGGCAGAGTTGCAAGGAGAAAGCCACTGCTCTCCAAAAAAGAACTTTTTTTTGCTGCTTGTCTGCAGTTTGCTAAAGATCACGTGGGACAAGCCAGAAGGCTATTGTAAAAATGTTTTGTGGACGGATGAGACCAAAATAGAACTTTTTGGTTTTAAAAGAGAAAAGCATTATGTTTGGAAAAAGGAAAAAAACTACATTCCAGCATAAGAACCATAACCATCTGTGAAACATGGTGGTGGTAGTATCATGATTTGGGTCTGTTTTGCTGCATCTGGACCAGGACGGCTTGCCATCATTGATGGAACAATGAATTCTGAATTATATCAGAGAATTCTAAAGGAAAATGTCAGGACATCTGTTCATGAACTGAATCTCAAGAGAAGGTGGATCATGCAGCAAGACAGCAACCCTAAGCACACAAGTCGTTGTACCAAAGTTAATGTTTTGGAATGGCCAAGTCAAAGTCCTGACCTTAATCCAATGGAAATGTTGCGGAAGGACCTGAAGTGAGCAGTTAATGTGAGGAAACCCACCAACATCCCAGAGCTGAAGCTGTTCTGTACAGAGGAATGGGCTAAAATTCCTCCAAGCCGGTGTGCAGGACTGATCAACAGTTACAGGAAACGTTTAGTTACAGTTATTGCTGCACAGGGGGGTCAGACCAGATACTGAAAGCAAAGGTTCACATACTTTTGCCACTCACTAATATGTAATAATGGATAATTTTCCTCAATGTCTTTAAGTGTAGGTAACCATTAGATCATATAAAAAAATATCCTAATCTACAAACGTTTGGGAGCCACTGCACTAATGTTTCAGAACTGAACAGCTTGTTAATGGTGCATTAATATTGCAAAAATACGTCACATTTCAGTTTGTATCCTGCAGTGTCTGTGACAACTTTTGCTTTAATTTATAGACTGCATATTCTGCATATAACGTCATTTCTATGTATACTTACACACACAATATGTACAGCCCAGCATCAGTAACATAAATGTCAACACGAGATCAACATTACTACATCCATTGCCAGGGAAAAAAGCATCCGTGCACGCGACCATTACGCAATCAATAACGATGTCTGTGTGATTCAGATTGTTATAAAACATGAGGCTTTATCATGGGACCATGAGCTACACTAGTACGATATTCTGCTGTGTTTATATTTAGCTAGCTGCAAATGACAGAGCTACCGTCTGCACCATCCTCCGTTTAAAGCTAAAACAAACTGCTGTTCTCTCACCATTTCTCAGCTTTGGCGATGTGGTCGTGCGCCTCGTTTATTTTCTGTGCTGCCATTTTAAAAGAAGGACAGTTTTTCAGCTGTAAGAAAGATGTAAAGGATAAACAATGGTACAATTCTGCATCAGAAAGCTGACAGATTCTACCGCTAGATTAACCTGCTTTATAATGAGGCAACGTCACTGGCTGCGTCCCAATCCGCACCCCCAAACTACACAGGATGTAGGATTAGTCCACCATCTATTCTCACAGTAGTGTCACCATTCTATACTCACTATGCTCACATAGCATTAAGTAAGCGGTTTGGGACACAGCCTCCGAGCTCAAGCGATGCAGTTCGCTTAGGCTATTACTACGATTTACCCAACCTAAAATAAATGTTAATTATTTTACGTTGACAAATATATATTTATATACATATATAAAAAGTTAAATATAGTATCTCACATAAATAATAATAACATTATAAATGTATAATAAAAAAACAAAACCCAACAGCAAAATAAACACTTTTTACAAAAATGAGAACACGTCACAGCAGTAATATGACCAACCAAACAAAGATGAGTGTTGGTTTTATTATTATTATTATTATTATTATTATATTTTGGTTGCAGTAGTAGTAGTCTTATTACTCATTTCCATACCTGCTTAATTAATTTCAGGGTCACAGGGGGCTGATATCTATTCGGCAGCACAGGGTGTAAGCCAAAACCTACAGTTCATTGTGTCAGTCCTTTGGAAGACAAACACTCTAACACTGATATACTTTAGAGATGCCAGTTGACCTAATAGATGTCTTTAGAATGTGGGAGTATACATAGGGAAACCCACATGGACATGGGGAGAACATGCAAACTCCAACAAACTCTAGGTCTGGGACTCAGACTTGGGACTCTGGAACTGTGAGGCAACAGCACTAACCACTGGGCCACCCATAATACTGTTAATAATAATAATAATAATAATTACTATGCAGACCTGTAAATAAATTAACTACCAAATACACAAGTACTTTCTAGGTGGAATAGTCTATGGATCACACTAAACAAAATACAGACCAATAAATAAATAATATAAGAAACACTTTAACAAAGAAATAATCAATACTGTTTATAAATTATTGAATCAAAAATGAATAAATATTGTCTAAAATATTTAAGCTATACGTTTGTTTAACATTCAATTGTTTTCTTCGCTTCTTAGCATATTCATGGTATTAATGGTAATATATACATATTGTAGCCTATGTTTGTGGGCTGGTTACTGATTTGTTTTTATTATTATTATTATTATTATTATTATTATTATTATGGAAATCATTATACTTTTAATTGTAATTATTGTAGTGATATGCAAGGTATTTTATGTTACTTATATTTCAAACCTTATAGATTTTTAAAGTCAATAATAAAACACTAAAAGAAGGCTTATATATCCATTTACAGTACAATTTGTTTCTACTTTTAAAAAAGTTTGTATTGCTTGTCAAAGGAAGTAAGTTCATTAGAAATTGAGGATTTGGGGAAATTAAATGTATTGGTGTGTAAGAATGTTGTGAATTTTAATTGAGAGTTAACTTTAATGAGCCTTCTAAGTAATTAGTAGTTGAGGTTTTGGTAAAATCGGCTACGGTTAGTTGTGCGCATTTACTGTATTAGAATTATATTTCCTACCCGTATTATAGATAGTCCCGCCTTCTACGCTATGATTGGTGAATAAGCCTGTCTGTTCTGTCCTGTTTATCCAATCCTGAGGCTCTGGACAGGATTTGTTGGAATATGGGTTGGAAAGTCATGTCTTCAAGCGGAACGGAACCGGAAGCCGTGGTGATGTCACAGTAGTTCTCCGTTAACCAACAGAGGCAAACCGCGAAGAGAAAAACTTTGTAAAGTCGACGGAAGAGAAGCTGAAAGTTGAATAAAGTCCCGCTGCATTATGGCGAGCCGCTCCTAAAGCGACACGCTGTCACATGAGTGGAGTTAGTGATGGATTCGCGGTATGATATCCAGCGGAGGCCCGGTGCGGGGTTCAGCGGGAGCTCAGTCAGCGGCTCCCCCGCTATGGGAGCGCAGTCCCGCCGCAGGAAGCTTCCTCCTCCCCGCCCTGCCGATTACAAACTGCAGATCATCATCATCGGGTCCCGCGGTGTGGGGAAGACCAGTCTGATGGAGAGGTTCACTGATGATACGTTCTGTGAAGCCTGCAAATCCACAGTGGGTAAGAAACCCCCAAGTTCTACACTGTTTTAATCTCCCGGCTTTGTTACCAATCCACATGTTACGCAGACAGATGTTTTTAGAAGCAGTCTGCAGATCTCTAAATGACGCTGATGACTGGCGACGTGACATCTTGAAAGTTAAATAATAAGAGACATTTTCAATTTTCTTATTTTTTTATCGAATGATAATAGATAATAGACTTGTTGGGAAATTCCTATCAATGTATGTGTTTATTCGATTGACTCAAATATCTGTAAGTCCTAATGCTTGCTGAATAAATATGAGGTCTGACAAAATTCTATACCTTTAAAGAGGAAAAAGCTTAAGGTGTGCCATTATAGTAAACGAATCCATGCCTGGGAGGTGATGTCTTCTGTTCTATAGCTCTATATTCTCTTTTATCATACTCTTCATAATATTGTATTCTCTTTCATTTATTATAGTCTAAACAGGTATGTGCTGTTTAACGACCACATTAGGTTCTGTGAACAGCTTGTTGACCGAAATTGATGTCGACCATAGTCATATCTTTTTATGCTACTGTAATATAAAGTGTATTTTTACAAGAAAACTGCATGCAAACGATGCGTAAATGCATCAGAGATACCGCTGAAAACAAGAGTGGAACACCACCAACTACACGGCATCCCTAGTGCCACTCTATTATCATTATTTAAATTTACAGTAATTATAGAAAATACATTAATGCATGCACTTTGTTTATGTATGAAACTGTGTAGGGGAAAGCTAAAAACACCTAAGAGGATGGTAATGATGGACCTGATACTTTTGATGGAAGCCAAAAAACTGCATTGATAGACAGTATTACGAACAACACAGAAGATCAGCCAGCCACGAAGATCAGTTAACATAGTTAATAGGTTAGCGGTTATAGGTTTTAGAGGGAATGTACAGGTAGTGGGGGGGGACAAAACAAATGAGTACTACTTAGAACAGGACAGGCACTTACACTTAGTAATGCCATTTACAGCTTGTTGCAAACAAACATGAGTAATTTACACAAAAAGGTCTGTAAGCACATCAACCAAGTTAGAACAGTCACTAGTCCAAACGTGAGCTAATGAGCAAGCGGACATGCGACCAGTAACGAAGTTTCACACGCACATACAGTGGTGCTTGAAAGTTTGTGAACCTTTTAGAATTTTCTATATTTCTGCATAAATATGACCTAAAGCATCATCAGATTTTCACACAAGTCCTAAAAGTAGATAAAGAGAACCCAGTTAAACAAATGAGACAAAAATATTTTACATGGTCATTTATTTATTGAGGAAAATGATCCAATATTACATATCAGTGAGTGGCAAAAGTATGTGAACCTCTAGGATTAGCAGTTACTTTGACGGTGAAATTAGAGTCAGGTGTTTTCAATCAATGGGATGACAATCAGGTGTGAGTGGGCACCCTGTTTTATTTAAAGAACAGGGATCTATTAAAGTCTGCTCTTCACAACACGTTTGTGGAAGTGTATCATGGCACGAACAAAGGACCTCAGAAAGAGAGTTGTTGATGTCATCAGACTGGAAAAGGTTACAAAACCATCTCTAAAGAGTTCGGACTCCACCAATCCACAGTCAGACAGATTGTGTACAAATGGAGGAAATTCAAGACCATTGTTACCCTCCCCAGGAGTGGTCGACCAACAAAGATCACTCCAAGAGCACAGTGTGTAATAGTTGGCGAGGTCACAAAGGACTACAGGGTAACTTCTAAGCAACTGAAGGCCTGTCTCACATTGGTTAATGTTCATGAGTCCACCATCAGAAGAACACTGAACAACAATAGTGTGCATGGCAAGGTTGCAAGCAGAAAGCCACTTTTGAAACACACTAATATGTAATATTGGATCATTTTCCTCAATAAATAAATGATCAAGTATAAATATTTTTGTCTCATTTGTTTAACTGGGTTCTCTTTATCTACTTTTAGGACTTCTGTGGAAAATCCGATGAAGTGCTATGGCATATTTATGCAGAAATATAGAAAATTCTAAAGGGTTCACAAACTTTCAAGCACCACTGTAATTCTCGTCTTAAACTCTAACTCTAAAGACAGATTTTTATTTTCTATTATAATTTACTATAATTTTTAAAACTCCAGCTGTTAAAGCGAATAGACATTGATCGGATGGATGTTAAACAGCACTTACCTGTATATTATTAGATTTTATTTCATTTGTTATATTTTTTTTAAATGCGTTCTTTTACGTTTTATATTTAGCTTCTGTTTATTTAAACTTTTACTATAAACTCATTAAGTGTTTTAAATAGTAACTTGCTTATCATTATTTATCATATCTCCGCAATGATACAGTATAGACCGCTCTACCAAAAATTCGTTAAACTCCTCAGTTCATGATGCATTTAACTTGTGAAGGATTTGTTGGAACATATCCCATCATAAATCAAGGAGGACAGTACAACTGCATTAATGCGTATAATGCCTTACACTGTGTGGATTCTCTAGGGGTCTGGAACGGATTAATTCAATTCACATTATTCCTTATGGGAAAAATTTGCTCGGTATTTGTCATTTTCGGTTCTCAGAAAGCCTTGTGGAACGAATTAACGACTAGAACCGAGGTACCACTGTATACAAATAAATTTGACTTGATTTGAGTTGGTGTGGCTGTTAACCACTCCGAATTTGGTTGCTTTAACAGTACAAACCGCCTGCAGTAAGCAGCAAACAGCAAACTTGTTTTTGTTAAAGAACAGGTCATCATTTTAACAATTATAGTGACATTAAACCATATGGATCACATGGCATTAGTAATTTCCCTACTTTCGCTTTCGTTGTAGCAGCCGTGGGTTGAAAATCTACCCTTTGTTATTTACTCCCTCTGTAATAGTGAACATTAAGTTTCAAGCTGTAACTCTAGCGGCTTTTATTGGTTACGCCTTTGGTGGCCCAGAGCAACCACATCCATAGCTGCACTGTGGCAGAAACACCATAACATGAGAGCGGTTTAACTCCAGAGCCACTTGAAGTGTCACATAAGGACTTGCGAAGGGACACAACCAGTACCTTATCCACTGTTTCCCCGCAATCCTCAGTAGGATGGTGGTGCAGTGGTTAGCGCTGTTGCCTCAGTACTGAGATCACCGGTTCGATCCTGACCCCAGACTCTGCCTCCTGTGTGGAGTTTGCATGCAGAAATAAACTAATAAACAAACATCCAGTTTGGTTACAATGAGAATTACAATGTTGTCAACAGTTACTATGGAAACATTAAATAAATAACGCATTGGAACAAGCATGTTTATCGTAATTCATCCACACATAAGAACGTATGTTTGGGATTGTGGTAGCTTAGCGGTTAAGGTACTGGACTATGGACCAAAAGGTCCAGGGTTCAAATCCCACCTCTGCAAAGCTGCCACTGTTGGGTCCTTGAGCAAGACCCTTAACCCACAGTTGCTTGGATTGTAGGATTGTATCAATTGTAAGTTGCTCTGGATAAGGGCGTCTCCTAAATGCTGTGAATGTAAATGTAACGTAGAATCATGGTTTCCAATTGGTCAGAATGACAATAATGATATGACTTTGTCTTCTCTTAAACCACTACACACAGAGTTTAAAATGACCTTTAAAGAGGCAGTAAAAAGCCTATAAAAGTATGATATTACCATCCAGAGGTGTTTATCCTGAATTTATCACCCAGAATTTTTCAGCCAACATGCTGATTGCATTTACCCAGAATTTCTGTTTGATTATTTTAGTCTTTAGTTTTCAACCTAGCAGCCACAGGGTAATTTGAGCAGTCAACAACACAGTCGAGGTTGGCGGGTCACTGTGTTTCCTCTCCACCTACAGATATGGGCTGGGCATAGGTGTGGATGATTTGGCAAACACATACCACAGTGGATGTTGCATGAGTGCCAGCAGAACTGCCTTGCTTTTTTCAAAGCTATATTTTAAGTAGAACTGCTGAAAGTTACTGGATCGGATTCAAAACATTTATGTTATGCTATGAATGAGATCTTAACTAACAAACAAATCTGTCTTGTGATCCTGGTGCCAAAATTGTCTTAAGGCACGTCACTGTCGTGCCTTTGATGTTCTGCATGACATTGGAACAGAAGCTTATAAAGAGTCAGTTACTGAGGGGACATCAGTATCAGCTTGTCAGAGCTCTATCTCTGCTGTATTGAAAACGGAAAATAAGCTGCGTCTTTTAAGTGGATTTTAACGTCCTATTATTTATGTGCTTTTATAAGAGTCATCTGAACTGTCAGCATATGAACAGGCTGATATCCAGACGCATAAAGCAGGAAATTTGCTCTGAAATATGGCAGTGTCAAAGGAGATCCTATGGAATAAAAATTGTCGAGCATGCAGACTGTTATGTGGACTGAAACAAGGCAGGATGGATCCATCTGCCATCTGGATGTCACAGCAGAAATTGATACTCATCGGACCAGGCAACATTTTTCCAGTCAGCTGTTATTCAGTTTTTTTGAATTGTGTGAAAAGTTGTCTGTTGTTAGCTGACAGAAGTGGCACCTGGTGTGGTCTGCTGCAGTAGAACATCTCCTTCAAGGTTTGATGTGGTGTGCATTTAGGGATGCTCACCTGCATAAATCAGTTGTAATGAGTGATTATTGTTGCCATTCTCTCAGCTCAAAGCAGGCTTGCCATGTTTGCCCAGATAAAGGCTCTCACTGGATATTTTCTCTTTTTTCTGTCCATTTCTCTATAAATCCTAGAGATGGTTGTATCTGAAAATCCCAGTAGATCAGCACTTTCTGAAATACTCAGAGCAGCTCGTCTAGCACTAATAACCATGCCACAATCATCATCACATCTTGTCACTTAAGTCACCTTTGGTCTGCATTCTGATGCTCGGTTTGAACTTCAGCAGGTCATCTTGACCATGTCTGCATACCTAAATACATTAAGTTGCTGCCAGGTGATTGGCTGATTTGATAATTGCATTAACGAGCAGCTGAAGATGTACCTAATAAAGTGGCAGGTGCGTGTGTATAAACAAACCTAATACTAATAATAACTACAAGCTGTGTATCAGAGTTTGGAAGAACTTTACAGCCATTTGTGATCATGGTCTTGGCCATGGTTGAGTTTGGAGTCTGACTGTTTAAGGCTGTGGACAGGTGTCTTTTATACAGATAACGAGGTCAAACAGGTGCCATTAATACAGGTAACGAGTAGAGGATAGAAGAGCTTCTTAATGAAGAAGTTACAGGTCTGTGAGAGCCAGAAGTTTTGCTTGTTTGTGGGTGACCAAATACTTATTTCCCACCATGATTTCCAATTATATTTTAAAAAAAACCTACAATGTGATTTTCTGGATTTTTTTTCTCATTTTGTCTCTCATAGTTGAAGTGTACCTATGATGAAAATTACAGACCTTGTCTTTCTAAGTAGGAAAACTTGCACTAAAAAATATAGTAGCTTTAGTTTTTATCTCATTGAAACGGTCTACAGTTACAAGTCAGTCAAGTGCTGAACAATGGCTGTAGTAACTGCATATCTGGCTGCAGTAACATATTGGTCAGTTAACCTCAAGCTGTCTTTGTCTAACTGGGTCACGTTAATGCTGGTTATGCTCAGTATAATAATATATCATACATATTTTCAGAGTTTTCCAACTCCCACATATAAGCCAGGTCTCCGTCTGAAAACTGACACTGATGGGTATCAGTCATACGGCATATGCATCAGGCCTTCACATCAGCTCAATGCTTCCCAAACATAGTTAGACTTTCACAACACAGCTGTTATGGCACGGCTTGGCCTGCACTTTCTGTACCGTCACTCTTGTGACACATGGTGACCAGTGTTATGTTAGCTTGTAGTCCCCCTGAATATCTCACAAGCACCACTAAGTGAACTTTGAGCTCCTAGCTGCTCTGCCATCTTTGAGTGGCAAAAACACTACAATATTCATTGCATATACTCGAGTTATATACAGCGGTGATAAAGTTTGTGAATCCTTTAGAATGTTTGATGTTTCTGCTTAAATATTTCATTTGATTTTCAATTTCTTTTTTTTTTCCCCCCAAAGTCCTAAGATTAGATAAAGAGAACACAAAATAGAAAAACAACTATATACTTAATATAATTTATTTATTGAGGAAAATGTTCCAATATTGCATATCTGTGAGTCACAATGTTTTTTTGTTGTTAAGCTTGTTGTTCAGTGTTCTCTTCATGGTGCACTCATTCCCATTAAACCAATTTGAGAAAGGCCTTTAAGTTGCACAGCAGTTACCACGGATTCCTTTGTTGATCCTCGCGCTAATTACATTAACTTGCTCTTTGTTGGTCAACCAATCCTGGGAGGGTCACAGTGGTCTTGAAATCCCTCAGTTTGTACACAGTCTGTCTGATTGTGTATTGGTAGAGTCGAAACTATTTAGAGATGGTTTTGTAATCTTTTCCAAACTAATGGGTTTTTTTGTGGTCCTCACAAAGCGTATTTGTTTGTATCATGATGCACTTTCATAAACGTGTTTTGGAGGTCAGGCTCTGACAGATCCCTGTTCTTCAAATACAACAGGGTTACAAACACCTGATCAGTCATCCCATTGACTGAAAACAACTGATCGTAACTGATCTTCTTCAAATTAACTGCTAATCCTAGGAGTTCAATTACTTTTGTCACTCACTGATATGTAATGTTTGGATTATTTTCCCCAATAAATAAATGACCAAGTATAATACTTTTGTCGCATTTGTTTAATTGAGTTCTGTTTATCTACTTTTATGACTTGTGTGAAAACTAGGGATGCACTGATCTGATTAGGATTCAATATTGGTCCGGATATTAACAAAATTAGCTGGATCAGGTATCGGAAAATTAAGCCAATCCACGGAATTGATCCATTCACTTTAATTTTGTGATACGTGCTACGCCATACATCAGTTACACCATGTGCTTAACAAATGTTGCAAGAGGTGGTAGTGGCACTGCAATATACAACATATAATATTACTGATATTATTATATATTAATTTTAGGGCTGCAACTAACGATTATTTTAATAATCGATGAATCGATGAATCGGATAAAACAAAAAACAAAAAAAAACTTTCCATGTCTTTATTCAGAAATATAACATTAAATAACAGAGCAAATATGTGCTTACAATAAATGAATAATAATAATAAATTAATTAATAAATTAAAATAACAAATTAAATAATAAAGAAAAATAAGTGCATCTCTGATGCAAACACTACATACAAACTCATTCACTCCCTTTCTTTAGGAACTTTGCATTGCAATCCAAAAATGTTAGCATGTCAACATGCTCCAGGCTAAAGCTGGCTCTCTTTTTAGAGACTATGGCCACACGAACACGGGAATATTTAAAAACGTAGCTTTTTCCTATGCATTTTGACCGTTTCGTCCACACGAAAACGGACTTTTTTTTTTGCAAAACTCCTTCCAGGGTGAAGATTTTCAGAAACTCCGTTTTCAGCGTTGTCGTGTGGACTGGGGAAAACGGAGTTTCTTGCTTGTACCGTAACGTCATTTGTGCGCCGTTATGTCCTTTGTTTACATGAGGCGATTTTGTGTGCAATAGTGGACGTAGCCAAAATAGTGCCAGCTGTAACACTGCTGACCGAACTTGTTACAAATCAATTTACAATTATTACTTTTTCATTACACGGAAGAACAGACGTGTCAGAATGCTCTATGGAGGTCACTACTGTATCCATCACACCCATGAAGCAGTTCCCGCCAACAGCGTTGTCGGTTTTGGACGAGACCCGGTCGGACCTCTCATTGGTGGGACAGCTTTCAAAACGAAGTGGTTGTTGAAGAAGAATGGCGAGAAAATGTTCGTATGCATAGGACATCGCTGTTGTCGCTGAGTGAGCTGCTTCGCCGGCATATTTTGAAGATTCCACGTCTGCGCCGGCTCCGCCTCGCTTCGTTCAATCGCTCTGGGTTTTTTTCCAGCGCTGACCGCAAGTAACGTAAGCGGGTATGATAAGGCGGGGGACACATAAATCATGCAACACAACGAATCGATAATGAAATTCGTTGTCTACGCTTTTAATAATCGATTATTATCGATTTTATCGATTCGTTGTTGCAGCCCTAATTAATATATTATTAAATTGATAATATATAAATGTAGTTTAATGTTTGGTGTTTGGACTCCTTTTTTATTTTGAATTTGAATGCTGTACCAAGGTCCTGCACAATTTTTATTTTAGTGACATAAATTGCAGTTTAGTACGTTTATAATCTCTGTATTAATTTGTTATATTTTGTTTTACACACTTAGTAATGTTTAAGTCAATACCAAAACCTTAAGTCTCTTCCACATGGTGAGGTATATGGTTTATTTAATTCAGCAATGGTATCGGATTAATATTGGGTATCGACTGATATGTAAAGTTATGTATTGGTAGTGGATCTGAGAAAGTCGGATTGGTGCATCCCTAATGAAAGTCTGATGGTGTTTTAGGGCATATTTTAGCAGCAATATAGAAAAGTGTATGGTAGCATGTACTAGTAATTACAAATGCAGGGTTTTACAGACTGGATGGGGATGAAAGTCACAAGACAATACACTGAGTTCAGTTCATGGAGTACGTCATTACATAATATGGACGATTTTAAAAAGTATAAAGGTTTAAACAAAATCTGATTGCTTGGTCTTCTGGTCTTCTGAGCCTTCTGTCACATTTTCTGATTCTAAACAAGTCATGTTCACCTTTCTTTCTGTGTTTGTGTATTTTCGTATGTCCTTCTGTCCCGTCTTCGTCTCTCTTCACATCAAGGTGTGGATTTTAAAATCAAAACAGTGGAGCTCAGAGGGAAGAAAATCAGGTTGCAGATCTGGTAAGTGGACAGGACGTGCTCTGTCTTTATCACTGACTCGCTCTGACTGTGTCACTTCCTGTGTCTCAGAAGCACAAGATGGACCTTACTCTGCTTCCAGCCAGGAAGTCTAGCTTGTTAAACTTCCCCTTCTCTTACGCCCTCAGACTAATCTCTTCCAGTGTCAGGAATATTCAGAAGTTGAATCATTCTTGTAGCTGCCTGAATGTTTAGTAATTTAAATTTGAGTTTTAGGGTTGTCACACCAGCAGAATTTTGACTTCAGTTCCCAGTCTGATGTCACGATTGTCAATAGCAAAGCAATTATTTGGCAAAAGATGGAAGCACAACTAATACCTTTGTTTAGTCTTGATACTGATCTGAGAACTTTAATACTGAGCACAGTATCTGCTGGTACATGGTCTGTTATCTGCATGGCTGAAATGGTAAATACCACTGTTCAGTTCACTCTTGAAGCACTAACAATAGGTTGACATGCTGATGAATGGAACGTTTGTGCATTACAACATTTCTCCACAGCTTTCCATTATCCATAACACTTGCGCTGCAGGTACAGGTATGTGCCGTTTAAGGTCCGTCCATTCGCTTTAACAGACGAAGGCTTAAAAATTATAATAAATTATAATAAGAAATTAAAATCTCAGATGCCATAAACAGCTGGTCATCTCAGCAACGACCCACGAGCAGAGGCAGGAGTTAGAGCTTAACAGCAGCAGTCCATCATTCCCTCAATCTCACTAGCTTACCGGTCATGCCCTCCATTACTCCTTAGCTCACGTTTGCACTAGCGTGGATGCGTTTAGAGACTTTTGAATTTCTGCTACTTATTTGTAACAAGCTGTAAATGGCGTTCGTAAGTATAAGTGCCTGTCCTATTGTAAGTAGTACTCTTTTGTTTGTTCCCCCACTAACTGTATATTCTCTCTCACCTATAACTATATAAACTGGTTCACATTCACTCATTGAGTCTCTGTTTTCTCTGGTGGGTTCCGTGTTGTTCGTAATACTGTCTTTCAAAGCATTTTTGGCTTTCGTCAAACAAAAGTATCAGGTCCATCATCCCTAACTCTTAGGTGTTATGAAAAATGATACATTTTCTACATCATATGAAAGAGACACTTATTATAAACACAATGTTAGCTCTTGTATAATTACAGTATGTAAACAATATAGCCATACTGTGCTGAGGTGGCAATAAACTCTATTTTTTAGAATTATTTTGAATTTCCATAAATTAAAAAAAGATTTACAACGCAGATAACAGTATAGGCTTCGGCATCAGCGATGCTGTGTGGGTGGTGCCGTTCAACTCGTGTTTTCAGCAGTATCTGTGACGCATTTACGTATCGTTTGCATGCAGTTTTCTTGCAAAAATACACTTTATATTAGTATTATAGTAGCATAAAAAGACTGACTATGGTAATGTCTGGTCAGTAACTGTTTCACTAAACGGCACATACTTGTATATCAGTTAATTGTTAAACATCCTTTATATTCTCGGCGAAAAAACGTATGTCACAGACATGTTAAAACAAACTTCTACTACCACAATGCTTGCTAAATTCGTCCGCTCAGGTTTAGCCATTACTGTAACAAGAATTGTGTTTTGAATGAGTACACGGTGATTATAATAGCATTGGAATACAGAGACAAAATATCTGAAATACCCATGTTATTGCTAATTGAAAGCATATTAATGTTTTAAAATCTACAAAACCTGCTTTAGCCTATCTTTGCAAATTTATTCACAAACGGGTCGTTCTGCTTTCGAAAGAGCAGACATAGAAGAGCTATTCCTGTAGGGTGTCCAAAACATCTGGATCCAATAGTATTTTTTTAACTAGGGGAAAAATGGCACCAGGACTAGATAATAGGGTGCATGATGCTGCCCATGTGGAGTACTTATTAAAAATCTTAGATGAAGACCAAGCAAGAAAGTATGTAGTGTAAATCCAGTTGGTTCCAGACGTTTTGGGCACCCTGTGTAATGGCTCAATTGAATTAACATTCCTTGAGTTAATTAGTCTGTTCTCACAACTTACTTTGCTAATACAGAGTTGTATGTAATCAATATCTAGTGAGACTAACCCTTTGTATACCCAGGACCATGACCCTGGATTACATCTTACAGTAATTTAATAGGATGTCATGATTTCTTGCTGCAGATAATGACTTTGCAGACATGTGACTGCACTGTGCTTAAGTCCTGTGGTTTGAATTAACCTATTACAATCACTGACATCTGTGTGCGTCTCTCTGCATTGCTAACTGTCCCTGATTCCCTTCTGACTGAATTGCTATTCCTAATACTTATCCTGATGTAACATCAGACCAGTGTACCTTTCTTCTGTATCTGTTTTACATCATGATCTAACCCATCGGATGTATCATCTTTAGGGGTGTATCGATGCAGATTCTGTTTATTCTTTTTATTACATAATCTGATGCAATTGCACTTTTTGAACAGCAGAGGGTGCAATCAGGTCATGCTCCCATTATGCATATCCTATATTCTGCAATTGGAAAGTTAAAGATGAATTTGAGATTGAGCATGTTTGAAGGCTCACTGAGCTTGTTTGATTAGGGGTGTAATGATGCATTGTGACATGATGCATTGCGATCCAAAAATGGGACCATGAACATTATCGAGTTTGATTATGCGGATTTTTGCCTTCTAATGCAGTTGCATTTTTTGAACACCAGAGGGCACAGTCATACTCATGGGCGCATTTCCCATTCTCAGTGGGATTCTTTATGTTCTAAGTTCACATGGCAGGAATAGTGGCCCAAATTTGATCTTCTCAGCAAATCTGTTTTTTTTTCTTTTGTTAAAGGCTGTTCACACTATATTTTTAATGTGACCTATATCATCAGACATCTGTCTGAACACTTTGGATGCTGCCCATGCACAAAAAAGCACCATGTCACATGACCTGCTCGTCCAGAGGTAGACCGTAACGGCACTCCTTTAATGGTCATGTTAAAAATGGCATGTTATTCTGCCATGGCCACTTCTTTGGTTTGTGTTTTCGGTATCTTTAAATTTAGCTTTTTTTATGTTTTTTCTTTTCTTTTGACACTGCAGCCATGTCCTCCTGTGGCCATGTTTCACCATTTATGTAGGCGTTTCCTCAAACATGGAGCGGTTGTGATATGTGCCTTTTAATTTTGTCTGCACAAAATTGTCACCCCAGATATTTGAGGGATGTTATCTCGCTATTCCACCATTGAAGACCTCTCTCGTTGCTGTCATTTTTCCTTCACCTCAGAGCTCATTTCAGTCGCATGAATTTCGATCTCAGCGTTCTCATCCAGGTCGATGTATCCGATCTAGGTCAGATTTAAAAAGATCAGATTTGCGTTTCCACACACTGCTCTGAAAAAACTCAGATATGGGTCACAAAGGCAAAAAATCAGATTTGGGCCACTTCAGCCTGGTAATGTGAATGTAGCTTTTGTTTCTTTTAATTGCAGGGACTAAAATGATTCTTGTTTACATTTTTATTAAAACAAAAATATTTTTTAGCTTTTTATACAAGAAAATTACACATTACATTTACATTTATGTCATTTAGCAGGCGCCCTTATCCAGAGCGACTTACAACTTATACAGTCTTACAATCCAAGCATTTGTGGGTTAAGGGTCTTGCTCAAGGACCCAACAGTGGCAGCTTAGTAGAGGTGGGATTTGATCCCTGGACCTTCTGCTCCAGAGTACCGTAACCACTAGACTTCAATTGTTATTCTTCAGCAATAAAAAATGATGCTTTCCCTCGTTTATTTAAGATATGGTGAAGCTACAATGGAGCATTTTGTTTACAATTTTAAATCTCTGTTTCTAGTCATTTTCTTTTCATTGCATTTTTGTTTAAAACTTGAAATGTGTATAGTTTTGCATTGTTTACACTTCAGAAATAAAAAGGAATGCCTTCTATCAATTTTAAAATCGATAATCATGAGACAGTTGAGCAGAGCATATCGTTACACCCCTAATAATGATGTACAAGGCATCAGGTTTTGTAAGCTATAGTGGTCAGTAGACAGTGAGATATATTTTTGAGAGTGTGTGCTGGAGTGCCCACAGGTAGTGCAGGTAGCTTCATTTGAAGCAGGATAACATATTAGCTTGTCTTTGTGTCCCAGATATTGGGCTAAGCCTCTCATACCCCATCCCTCTTGCTGTTTATTCTAACCTCTGACACTTCCTCCTTCCTAAACCCACTAATCTCTGAAGATGGCTGCACTCTAAATGTCATGTGTTTGTCTCACATGTCCACTCACATCCAGCAACCCAGCATCCTTGGCTCCACCACTGTTCGCCTTAACATGCCATCACTGCCATGTGACGCCTCACCTTTTCATCTCTGTGACATCATGTCCTGTTTTTGAAAAATGCGGCCAGGCTAGGGAGTATAAGGTACAGTAAATGCAAAGGTTCTAATCACTCGATCAAGTGCAAAAGCAACTGATTTGAAAATGACCTGAAGTATAATTCCAGCCTAATTGATGTGCTTTTATCAGGTAAGGATTTAATGGTCTACATCCACGGTGATTCATAAGAGCATTTCAGAAGAGATGTTGATTAAAGGTCAAACTAACAAACGGAGACCGAATCACAACATTTCCGAGCACTTTATTAGGAATACTGAACTAATACTGGAAATGGGTCTCCCTTTGCTTTCAAATTCTTTTTTGCCATGGATTTCACAAGATGTTAGAAACATTCCTTAGAGATTCTGCTCCATGATGGCATGATTGCGTAATGCAATGCAGATTTTTCAGGTTAACTCGAATGCTGCCAATCCAAAGGTGTTCTGTTGGATTCAGATCCTGTGACTGTGAAGGACATTGAAGAACACTGAACACAGAAACTCATTTTTGTGTTCATGAAACCAGTGTGCTTTGTAGCACAGTGCATTGGAATATACACTCATTGACAAAAAAAAGGCTAATCAAGGAGTTTTTGGAATGGAAACTTTGCATGTGAATGTACCATATTTTTTGGACCATAAAGCGCACCGGATTATAAGATGCAATATCAACGATCGGCTGCTAACGGGTATATTTTCATACCATAAAGCGCACCGGGTTTAGAAGTTATAAGACGCATGAAATGAAACAAAACTTCTTAAGTTCCGTCGAAGCTCAGTTGGTCTTTACCACTGGGCGCAGGGCGTCTTCTTGCTTCCTCCACTTCCGTACCATTGATTCGTTAATGTTGAATTCTCTCTTCTCTGCGCAGCTGGCTCTATGTCCCATGTTGTACGGGCGTGACTGCAAGCGTTGATTTTGAAATCCGCTTCGAAAATGAATGAATGAATGCACGTACCCTAATGCTGATGAAGCACATGCCGTATAAATAACTGCGGCGATGCTGCGCACTACGGTGGCCGTAAGCTTTTCGTTAACTTACCAAGACCGTGCTAAAAACATTTTGACAGACTTCTGAGCGCTGTGTACCATCTTACAATCGGTTCTTCTTTCTAGGTCAGAAGCTCAACCAGAATTAATTCATACCATTAGAACGCATCGCATTTTAAAAGGCGCACTGTCGGTTTTTGAGAAAATTAAAGGATTTTAAGTGCGCCTTATGGTCCGAAAAATACGGTAATGATGTCATATGTAAGTGATTGACAATATTAGAGCGTAAGGATATGTTTATTGGGAGAAAAAGAAAACTGTACAATTGATAGGCTGACCTAGTTACCTTGTTAGGTCGACCTCTATCCTGGATTACATGATGAGATTCGGCATTGGAGGCAACAGGTTTCTGTATGGTATCCTGCCGGCACCATTTTCCACAGCGGGTGTAGCTGGGCCTGTAGATCCTCATCCATCGCATCAGCAGTTGGGGCAGTGCAAAACGGAGGATTGAAACACTCACCAAGGGACCTAAAATTTGTCGCTAAAGATAATTTTAGTTTATTTTATTTATAGATTAGTTACTTACATGAATGCGTAGGTGTTCCTAATAAAGTGCCGAAGTTCCTACATTAACTATCATGGTTTAGAGTGTAAAAGGGGATATGTAACTTACACACACACACAGAGGTTTTGTTGATTCAGGAATTAATTGAATTCGGCTGCTCTGTCAGTGCATGATCTTTACCTCTGACTAAGCCTCCTTCTGTATCTAACGGGGTTCTAAGCATCATCAGTAGCCATAAGCATTCAGTGTGATACAGAGGTGCTTTGCGATGTGTAATATGTTCTGTAGCGATGCAGTCATTTGTGTGTGTTTTCTCTAGGGACACTGCAGGTCAGGAAAGATTTAACAGCATCACCTCAGCCTATTACAGAGGAGCTAAGGGCATTATCCTGGTGTACGATATCACTAAACAGGAGACCTTTGAAGATCTGCCCAAGTGGATGAAAATGATTGACAAGGTACCACAGAATGTTATCCACAGACATACATATCCACACACCCTTGACTTTATTTGGTGATTTTGCGTCTTTTATCATGCTCATGATAAAAATGACTTGTCTGAATGCACTCAGACTTTGAACTTGAACTTCCTACTGTAAGGTTGGGTATGAAACGTTTTCAGTAATACATGGTTGTGCTGTTGATGCAGACATTGAGCTGTACTGCTCTTTTACAGTATGCCTCAGAGGATGCTGAGCTCTTATTGGTCGGGAACAAGTTGGACTGTGAGGCTGACAGAGTCATTGCACGACAGCAGGCTGAGAGAGTACGTCTCGCACATCTGTTAACACATCAGCTGACTTGCTCACTATCACAAATTGTGGCCACAGTGCATGCAGACCTATAATGTACACACCTCCAAGTCATGAAAAGAGGTTTTTTTGCTCCCTATGTCCTAAGCAGGCAAACTGCATATACCTTCAATGGCTACTTTATTAGGTACACCTCGCTAGTACCGGGATAGACCCCCAATTGCCTTCGGAACTGCCTTAATTCTTCGCAGCATAGATTCAACAAGATGCTGGAAACATTCCACAGAAATGTTGGATCATACGGTTGCTGCAGATCCATGAAGCGAATTTCCCATCTCACCACATCCCAAAGGTGCTCTAGTGGATTGAGATGTGGTGACTGAAGGCCATTTGAATACAGTGAACTCGGTCATGTTCAAGAAACCGGTTTAAGAGGATTTGAGCTTTGTGGCATGGTGCATTATCCTGCTGGAAGTAGCCATCAGAAGATGGTACACTGTGGAAACTCTAGAAATGGCTATGTGTGAAAATCTTAGTAGATCAGCAGTTTCTGAAATGCTCAGACCAACCCATCTAGCACCAACAACTATGCCACGTTAAAATTCAAAAATCACCTTTCTTCCCCATTCTGATGCTCTGTGTGAACTTCAGCAGGTCGTCTTGACCATGTCTACATACCTAAATGCATTGAGTTGCTGACAGGTGATTGGCTGATTAGATATTTGCATTAACAGGCAGTTGAACAGGTGTATCTAATAAAATGGCCAGCGAGTGTATGTTTTTAAATATTTGTAAAATGAAACCAAAAGCCAGAAGTAACTCAATTACATAATATTGTCTGTGAATGTGAAAAGGCTGTGAATTATGTATGTACAAAAATCATGTACCACAGGTTCATGAAACAAGGAGTTTTGAATTTCAAAATTCATTTTGAAGTTAGTTTCTTACAAGCTCTTCTCTCTCCTCAGTTTGCCTCAAGGATATCAGGGATGCGATTCTGCGAGGCCAGCGCTAAGGACAACTTCAATGTCGACGAGATCTTCCTCAAACTAGTAGATGATATTTTGAGTAAGGTTAGTATAGACCCTAATGATTACCATTTTTCTCAAGCTCTTTTTTAAAAAGAAGCCCTTAATCGGGCAGTATTTTCATGATTAGCACATCGGTATGATTTGGATCAAAATTCCTGTGAAATAACTGTAGTTATTTTTGTTTTTTAGCTTTTGAATCTTAAAATCTTAAGTAGCTCTATCTTCTTACACTCAAGACAATGAGAAATCAACACTTTCAGTAAAATTGATTTTATTTTAGTAGTAACATTTTCATAATGTTTTAGATTCTACCTGTCTTTTTACTGAGGGTTATATTTACTAGTAAATTCCCGAAGGGTTGAGGTTCCACATCCAAATCTAATTACTTCAAATTAATACAGCTTGTCAGGTTCCTGGATCTTTAACAGATTATATGATTTGGTATTCAAATACAACACCTTTTTATCTATACAAATGTATAGATAAAAGTGAGATTTTTTTTTTTGTGTGTTCTCAATCTTTAACCTCACTTTTTCATGGTTGAGGGAGTGTCTGGCACTTAACCCAGAGTGCAGATGAGCTGTTGATGAACACCAATCCATCATCAGGGCCAGCACTGGTTGCTGTTGCTTTACCCGCCAGCTGTTTTTTTTTCTGTTGCGGCATGAGGGAAAGATTCCTCTCTGCCCTCTCTCCTCGCTCAGATATGGACGGCACCACTGAGACTCGAACCTGATGTTCTCTCTCTATGGTGGTGGTATAGTGAAATGACCACTGTGCACCTGAGCACCAGCATGGGCCTGTTACAATGCACACTTTTTAAAATCATACTAGAGTTAAAAATTGAGACGCAATATTATCGCCAATGTTTTTTTTCCCCCTTTTTTGAGTACATTCAATAATAATGAATTATTTGCTTAATATAAACTCTGGTGAAACTCTGGTCACTTGTGAATAATAACAATAATATGTAGGTTACAAGTACAGGGTGCTTGAAAAGTTTAGTTATACGAAACCCTTGTAGAATTTTCTATATTTTCTGCATAAATATGACCTAAAACATCATCAGATTTTCACACACGTCCTAAAAGTAGATAAGAGAACCCAGTTAAGTGGTTTTACAAAATGAGACAAAAATATTATACTTTGTCATTTTTTATTGAAGAAAATAACCCAGTATTAACATATTAGTGAGTGGCAAAAGTATGTGAACCTTTAGTATTAACAGTTCATTTGAAAGTGAATTAGAGTCAGGGTGTTTTCAGTCATGGCGATGACCAGCAGGTGTTGAGTGGGCAACCCTGTTCTACTTAAATAACAGGGATCTATCCTAAAGTCTGGCTCTTCACAACACATGTATCGTGGAAGTGGTGTTATGGCAACAAAGGAGAGATTTTTGAGGATCTCAGAAAGAGCTATTGATGTCATCAGACTGGAAAAGTTACAAAACCATCTCTAAGAATTTGGACTCCACCAATTCAACAGTCGACAGATTGTGTACAAATGGGATGAAATTCAAGACCATTGTTACCCTCCCCAGGAGTGGTCGACCAACAAAGATCACTCCAAGAGCATGGTGTTTAATATTTGGCAAGGTCACACAGGACACCACCAGGTGGTAACTTCTAAGCAACGGAAGGCCTCTCTCACATTGGTTTGGGGGCTAATGTTAATGTTTCATGAGTCCACCATCAGAACAACACTGAACAACAACAATGGTGTGCATGGCAGGGTTGCAAGGAGAAAGCCACTGCTCTCCAAAAGAACATTGCTGCTGCTGCATCTGCAGTTTGCCTAAAGATCAAAAGGACAAGCAAGAAGGCTACTGGAAGATGTTTTTGTGGACGGATGAGACCGAAAATAGAACTTTTTGGGTTTAAAAGAAAAGCGTTTATGTTCGGGAGAAAGGAAAAAACCTGCATTCCACATAAGAACCTTATCCCATCGGTGAAACATGGTGGTGGTAGTATCATGGTTTGGACCTGTTTTGCTGCATCTGGGCCAGGACGGCTTGCCATCATTGATGGAACAATGAATTCTGAATTATACAGACAATTCTAAAGGAAAATGTCAGGACATCTGTCCATGAACTGAATCTCAAGAGAAGGTGGGTCATGCAGCAAGACAACGACCCTAAGCACACAAGCCGTTCTACCAAAGAATGGTTAAAGAAGAATAACATTAATGTTTTGGAATGGCCAAGTCAAAGTCCTGGCCTTAATCCAATCGAAATGTTGTGGAAGGACCTGAATTGAGCAGCTAATGTGAGGAAACCCACCAACATCCCAGAGCTGAAGCTGTTCTGTACGGAGGAATGGGCTAAAATTCCTCCAAGGAATGTGCAGGACTGATCAACAGTTACAGGAAACATTTAGTTACAGTTATTGCTGCACGGGGGGGTCCCACCAGATACTGAAAGCAAAGGTTCACCTCATTAATATGTAATATTGTGATCATTTTTCTCAATAAACAAATGACCAAGTATAATAATTTTGTCTTATTTGTGTAACTGGGTTCTCTTTATCTACTTTTAGGACTTGTGTGAAAATCTGATGATGTTTGAGGTCTTATTTATGCAGAAATATAGAAAATTCTACAGGGTTCACAAACTTTCAAGCACCACTGGATTTTTTTCACCATCAAAAAATTGCAGGTTTGTATGCAGTTGTGCGTCGTTCAACGATCAGCATCCGTTTGCTTTAACAACTGAGATCGTAAAATTATAATAAATTATAATAGGAAATAAATGGCTGTTTTTTAACTCTGGATGCTTGCTTCCGGAAACAGCTGGCAACTTCAACAGCCAATCAACGCTGCAGATCCACGAGCAGAGTGGAAAGTTAGAATTAAAGAGCGGAAGTCCATCTTGTGTGTTTGCGTGTAAACCATAGACCGTATATACAGGTGTACATCTTATGGATTGTCTGCTCACTTATTCGTTAGCTCACATTTGGACTAGACTGTTGTAACTCGCTTGATGTCTTGAGAGACTTTTTTGTTACTCGTATTTGTGTGTATGACTTTCTGCTCCTTATTTAACAAGCTGTAAATGTCATTTGTAAGTGCAAGTGCCTGTGCTATTGTAAGTAGTACTCCTTTTTAACAATAGAATTGCAAAATTGCTGAACTGAAGTGGTTCCGTTGCACTTAACAACGATATTTATTACTAGATAACAGCATCTTCTTGTTTCAGGGGGGAAAAATGTGTAAATACCTGCAAAAACAATAGTGCACATGGTAGCAGCATCTTTTTGTTGTTAATCCCAGTTCCAGTTACGAGTCCAGTCAAGTCAAGTCAGATCTATTTATATAGCGCTTTTACAATGGAGCATTGTCTCAAAGCAACTTTACAAGTTTAGATTATCTCCTAATAACTACGTCCAATCCCAAATTGAGCAAGCCTAGGGCGACAGTGGCAAGGAAAAACTCCCCAAGTGTTATAGGAAGAAACCTTGGGAGGACCAAGACTCAAAAGGGACCCAAACCTCCTTGGGCGGAGTAGCGTATCGATGATAAATCTAAGCAGCAAAACTAAAGTCATGGAGTCATAGTTCGAATAAAATGTGAAGTATGCACATCGGCATTAAGGTGGTCCTGGTTATTGTATGGGGCTGGAGCTGATGACGGAAGCAGCTTGAGTGGAGCTACAGCAGATGAAACATCATGTGTGGGCCTGGAAACTGTACCGGAACACAACTCTCGGAGAGGAAAACAGAAAATGTAATTAGTTTTGATTAAGAGCACAGTTGTCTATTAACAATCACTGATGCCAAGTGTAGGCATGAAACCCCCCCGGCAGCATTAGCTATAGCAGCATAGCTAGAAAGAGGAGAACTGGTAGGTAACACAGCCAAGAGGGATCACATGAGACATCTGGGCAACCTCCAAACGAGGGGCAGAAGACAGCAACCCAATGTCCCTCTGATCACCACCATAATAAGACTCTTTGACTATGAACCCCCAGTCAGCTCTGCCCTTATTCTAAGGCAAGGATTGCATGCGTCAAAGTAAAGATCACGAGACCGAAGCCCAGTTCAGCCAGACGCGCCCCTCGACACTCCCCGGCAGCGGACAAGGCAGGCAGCCCGACATGACTCCAGACTCCGGCCCCCAGTGACCCAAGTCATGCATCCGCGGTCTAAAATCTAGTCAAACGAAGCAGGCAAAGTTGTAATTGCTGGAAACAAAGTTTTTGCATCTTCTCATAAATGGCCTCACCCTCACTGAATGTTCTCTCAGCATCTCTTTTTGTCTCTCACGTAGTCCCCAGTTTATGAGCTGCAAGAAGTTGTAATGCAGGAAAGCAAAGTTTCTCTGGCATATTATCTCCACTATTTTTTGAATAGCTGCCTCATAAGTGCAATATATCTGTCGAGAAGATGGCAGCATTAAATCGGCTTGGTTAACCGGTATAGATGGTAGCATTCCAGTCATGTTTTCAGCTATATCTCCGACGCATTTACGTATTATTGCATTCTTGTGAAAATACTCTTTATATTTACATTACAGTTGCCTAAAAAGACTATATGACCATGGTAATGTCTGGTCTATTTCGGTCGTTCAGTGCAAACCCGTATTGAAGTAGGTTTACGAGCTGCCTTATTTCAATCAGTACTTTTCAATCAGATTAGGTTGTGAATCTGCGTCTCTCTTTTTCTGCAGATGCCTCTTGAAATGCCCAGCAGAGAATTCTCCAACAGTGTCCTGTCCCTTCAGCCAGAACCGGAGGTACCTCCGGAGCTGCCTCCTCCTCGCATGCGCTGCTGTTGAGTCCCGTTTGTTTTCCAGCTCTCTCTAAAAACCGTCTCACGACCTGCAGTTACAACATCTGGCCACTAGAGGGTGTTGTGCACCCACACAGATAACCTCCCATCGAAGGGACTCCGGTACGTGTGGAGTGAGGGAATCGCCGGTCCAAAACAGGAATCCCCCCAAACACTATTGTAGAACGTTTAGGTAGCATCCATTTAGTAACAGGTTAAATCCAGGCTTGTCTTGATCGACTTTGAAACTACATACAGTTATACATGCCTCACCCGGGGGATGTCTGATAAGCACGTTCTAGGTCAATCTCCACCTATTACAAAGTACAGCAAAGAAATGTGTAGCTTTTCGAGCTTCCTCAGTGCAGCTCTACAGTGTGGATCCAGTAGACTTCTGAATCTATAGCTCATCTCTGTAGCACGTCAGCGTCTGAGCACACGCTCACGACATTGCAGGAGCATAGACCATCCATCAAGCACCTCTTTTCTCCAGGATTCCTTGCCATCTGTTGAACCTCAGTGATCAGACGTGAGACGTTTTCACTTCAGCGACTGTCCGTCATGGTGTCTCCATGTTTTGTCTGATAGGAAGCAGCGGTCAGATTTACACTTTCAGTATTCCTGTTTGTTTTGCACTACAATCCACACTTCACCAACAAACCTAAATGCTGAATTTTAAGGGGGCAGGCTGTATACAAAGCACTAACTGCTCTTGGCAAGCAGTATTATTTTGATCCTGTTGATGCAAGTGGAACAGCTCGAGGAATATAATGGCGGTAAAGCACTGGTCAGTGCTTTGAAACTGGAATGTTGTTGCAAAAAGGGCTACTCCTGAAAAGATTCAGGCATTGGTGAACCTCGCCTAAATGTGAGTGCACCACATTTGAGAGAAAACAAAACACTTAAACTGAACTAAATGAAGTATCTGTTCAAATGTAAACAAGTGTTTCCACCTTCTTCCAAGGTGTTAGAGCTTAAACCATTTGTTAATGGTTGGTTAAAATATAAAGTAATGACATACTTGTTTGTTCCCTACACATAGTAATATTCTCTTCACGTTCTCACCTATCACTTTATTAGGTACACCTACATGTTTTTGCGCTCATTTGTCCATGTTATCAGTTCCGCTTATCATATAGATACACTTTGTAGTCCAAATACAGACTGTAGTCCATCTGTTTCTCTGCATACTTTTACTCTCCTTTACTCTGTTCTCTAATGGGCAGGACCAGCACAGATGAGATATTCTTTGGCTGGGTGGATCATCATGTGATGTGTGTCGTGTTGGTGGATCAGACACAGCAGTGCTGCTGGAGTTTTTCAACACCTCAGTGTCACTGCTGGACTGGAAATAGTCCACCTACCAAAAATGTCCAGCCACCAGCATCCTGTAAGCACTGATGAAGGATTAGAGGATGACTGACACGAACTGTCCAATAACATATGAGCTACTGTCTCTGACTTTACATCTACAAGGTGGACTAATAGAGTGCACAGTGAGTGGACACAGTGTTTACTCCAGCAAAACACACTTACACCACCACCGCCACGTCAGTGTCACTGCAGTGCTGAGAATGGTCCACCAACCAAACACTACCTGATCTGTGGGGGTCCTGACCATTAGAGAACGGGGACTAATAAAGCATGTGGAGAAGCAGATGGACTACAGTCTGTAATTGTAGAACTACAAAGTGATCCTATATGGTAAGTGGAACTCCATATTTGGAAGTGTACCTAATAAAGAGATCGGTGAGTGTAGATCAATCAGCAAAACTCGTAATGTAACCAGGGCTGCCCAGACCTTTCCACAGTACCCATTAACATGTATTCTTAGAAACAGGTGTCCATCTGTCTGTGTGAGAACGATCCAGCCCTTGAGTACTGGTACGCGGTTTGCATCCCCTTATTCAAAGGCCACTCCGTTGGTCTTTATATTTACTCGATGATTTCTAACTATGACTTTGTTTCATAAACCAGTCTCAGTCTCACTGTATTTCTCTTTTTCCTGACAGACTTTGGGAATGTGTACTAACCCCGTGTAATGTTTGACAGCTATCTTGTGACATTGGCACATTTGTGGATGAAGGGCCTTTGTTTATCACTAAGTGCTTTTTACCTGACTCGTTCAGAACTGTTGGTTTTTTCTTTTTCTTTTTTTGCCCATTTTTCTTCGTGTGTTCTCTTGATCTTTAAACACGAGTCAGATTTACTAAGTTATAACTACAAATGGTTTCTGCATTGATTCTCTTTTTTTCTAAAGGGAAAAGTATTGAAGTTGTTTCTCATACTGTTATTTTGGTCATTTTTTTGTTTTAATTTACAAAAAGGTTGTCAGTATTAAAGCAGAAGCTGTGCTTAGGAAAATCTAATCATCATTGTTTTGTTGAACGTTATGCAAATGTTAGAAACGGCCCATAAGAGTTCTTCCCACTGTGAGGATTGCTTTAGTGAAGTTACATTTTTGTAGAGAATAACCTTCTTAGTCTTCATCGCTATAGGACTATTTACAGACTGAGACGTGGAGGTGAAGGACAATACCTTGTATGAGTAATCGGATTATTTTAGGTTTTTGGAACCGTTTGGCATGTTTAAACATTTTGTGATATTTATAACTTGTGGTGTTCTTGAACTAATGAAGTGCAAATAAAGATTATATTTATTATCTATACCATCTGTGTTTAGGGTTTTATTATTAGTTATTCATATTACTATTAGCTTTTTGCAGACACAGTGACAATTTGCAGTTTCATGAGCTTTCTGAACAATTAAAGGGGTTCTAGATGAAGGGTTTGGCTCTTGCCTGTGTGGACTGGTTACTGGTTGAATAATGCCAAGAGAGTCTGTCATATTCCCTCTTTTATTATATTTATTAGTCTATTTAATATATTATTTATTTTCCATAAAACTGGTATAAAATCTTTTATAGTTCTTGCATATATTCTTTATTTTATTATATTTAACTTCTGTGATTTTTAATTATTATTATAAATGTATTATTTAGCTAATTTAGTTTATTTCTTACATTTAACATCTAGGCTGGCAAAGGAGGTCAGGTCCTTTTTTGAATATTGTTCTTACCAAGGTTTCTTTTTCATCATATTTAGTGAGTTTTTCCTCGCCATTGTTGCTCTAGGCTTGCTCATTTGGGGCTGTCAGACATTTTTCTGTTGTAAAAACCGCAATAGAAATAAATCTGGCTTTTCATACATACCTATTGGAGCGTTCGGCATGTGCAGACGTTTGAGCACCTTTCCAGATACTGCTAGTATTTATCTAAGGTCTCAGAACGTAATGGTTCGATCAGTATTCGTTTCTTCACTGCAAAAGTTATTTATGCTTTCATTTAGATGATCAACGAACCACATTTTGACCAGCCATGTCCAGTTGTCCAATGTTTCCATAACACTGTATTTGTCTAATGTTTCCAAGATTCCATAGATTGCATTAATAAAATACTATCTACACTATATAGACAAAAGTCTAATTACTGAGCTCTGCCATTTGAGCAATACGCACTTGTAACACATTCATAATGTAAAGCAGACATTTCTGGATTCTCCATAGACAAACAATGGCAGTAGGATGGGTTGTACTGATACCCCAGATACTCTCAATACGACACGTATAGGTTTCTGCTTCCCAGAAGTTAATCAGCTGTCTGCCCTGCTGTTCTTAACCAAAGTCCATAGAGAATTGCTTTGCCAAATTTGATTGCAGATCCTTGACCACAGCTCCATCAGACAGCTTGAAAATACACTGGAAAGCTAAACGTGAGCCAGGGCTTATTGTCTAAGATCTGAAGCTGACCCCACAGTCATGTTCCAGAATTCAGTGAAAAGTCGTTTTGATCCAAGACTTTTGTAGTTGCAAAACTTTCATGTTTTGGATGTAATGTATTGGGTGTCCACAAACCTTTGTCTATATAGTGTAGCCTATCTCAGCAATTGTCATAAAGGAGCTGATTTTTACTTGAAACATGGAAAGTTTCAGAACTGCAGTTTTAGGCTATAAGCTGTATTTTACTTTACTTATTTTGAGATTTGGTCATAAAGAATGGTGCAAGTGTATGGGCTGAATCCACTATAGGGTTTATTGGAGCACCGAATCAGCTGGGACCAGCAGTGCAGTGCGTTCACTCTCCATTTTGCAGGACGCTGTTGTGTTTGCACTGAGCGATGCTGGATTTGCATGACAAAACGAGAACATCTCAATCAACAAACAGTCAGTGCACCTGCTACAGGGAATGGGGGTAGGGAGAGCCTACCTCCTAATATCCTAAACCACACCCTTACTTAACTATGTAGTGCACAATTTAGGGTTTTATCCCCCGTAGTCATGCCTCCCTTATGTACAAATATGAAGTACATTATTACATCCCACAGGACTTTGTAGTAGGTCCCTAAACTAAGCCATGTAGCACTTTATACTAAGGGAATAGGGAGTAAAGGGGCCTTATTTTATATTGCAAGTCTTTACTGACTTCGTGTATGGTTTCCTATAGATATAGTGGATTGTTCATGTGAATTTTCGGTAGGGTGTTAGATAAAACTGAAAACTTACCCGGGCGGTGGCTTAAACCACAGACAAGCCCTTCAACTCGTGGCAAAGTAAGCTACTTTTCTGACATTAATTAGTAGGCTATATACTGTTTGAGACACCGCCCGATATGTTAAGAGCGTAGTAGGCGACACAAACCGTGTACAGGGCTCTGAAATACGAATTTAAATAGACTAAATACTACTGAAACTAAACCGCCTACCAGTAGCTATATCGTATGCCAAATTAAGCTACTGTTTTTGGCACTTTATTTAGTAGGTTATGCCGTTTGGGACACGGCTTGTCTCCTTAAATGAATGAACGTGCATGTGTGTGTGAGTAAGTACGCAAAAGTGATTTATTGCTTGCATCCGAAACCACAGTTTCTACACTATATAGTGCACTATTTTTGGAAGCTGTACCGCTTTATATTACTGCTAGTGCTGAATCATGTTTCCTATAGGGGATGCTGAGCAGGTATAACGCACTTTGTAGGGAGTAGGGTGCTTTAGGGGATTGTACCGTTTCTCTGCCTGAGTGCTGTCGAGTGGCGCATGCGCGTTGCGTGAAACACCACCGGGCGTCACACCGCAGCGGCTGCAGTCTTTTTCTGTCAGAGAGCAGCAGAAAACAGGGAGCGAGACGGCGGGAGGCCCGGGAGATCGAAACCGGAGACTGGGGCGAGCAGGAGCACAAGGAGGGAGGACGGTCATATTGATCATTTCCGAATCGCGGATGCAATTTTGTTTTAATAGTAGCCTCCAGACTGCCATTTGTTGCTGTTTGCGCTCCTTGTGGGATTATGAGTGAAAGTCGGTGATTAATCGGTCATGGATAATCGGAACTGAATCAGAGTCGGGTATATCAGTTGGAAGTGATGAGAGAGGAAGATGAAGAGTGGCGCGTCCTGCTTCTGCTGCCTTTAGGTGATGAGCGTCGCTTTTCAGCGCTGTTATGATGGAAAGCGCAGATGGATCAACCCGCAGCGACTCCAAACCGCAGGAGAAGAAAAGGTTAAACCGAACGCCGTCTCCAGCAAGACCTTTCCTCAAGGATGGCCACTCGCGTTTACCAAAATCCACATCTCTCACCCCGAAATCCCCCAAACTCAACAAGCAGCAGGTTCCCGCATCATCATTAGGTGCACCGAGCCGCCCCGGGAGACGCGCCGTGACCGGACCGAAGGACAAACCTCTACCAATAAAGAGCGCCGCCAAGTCACCAGCTTCTAAAAAGGCCGCAAAGGTCGTGCAGCGTGCGGGACCCGAGCCCAAAGCAACTGGAAAGGTGCTGGACTCCGTTCCGTCGCCACTCACCAAAAGCGGCAAGGTGAAGCTTAGCCCTCTGCTGCGGATTCCCGGCGGTCCCGATTCTCCGGTGCGTGTTCCTACAGCGCGTCTGGCTCAGACCGACAGCAGCTCAGATCTGTCCGACTGTCCTTCCGAGCCTCTGGCCGCCAGCAGCGATGCTGAGTCTGGAGCTGGTTCAGGGTCCAGTGAACCTCCTGACGCCGTGGGGGTCACTGGTGGCTCCAGAATTATCCACGGAGAAACTCGGGCTTCATCCGCGCTGGACAAACCGAACCTGGAGAAACACACCGCAACAGGGCAACCCAAAGCCGAGCGTAGCAAAGAGCAAACCGAAGAGGATTTACTACGAGAAATAGAGGAGCTGCGGTCAGAAAACGACTACCTCAAGGTATTTAACAGCTCCCAGTTTACTTCAGAACCTTAATATATAAGCTAGCTGATCCATGCTTAAAGTCCTCTTGGACTTTTCAACCTTTTAACAGCGTTAGAAGGTTAACCACGACCAAAAATTGTAAGCAGATTTCAAGAACTTAACTCAAAGATTTGACGTGAACTGATGATTTTCTGTGTTGGTAAAGGTGTAATTTTGACACTGGTGGGGACATAAGAGCGGTCCAAAGGGGGGCTCGATGGAAGCTGCATGTATTTGCATTTGTGGTTTAATAATCCTAACCACAAATCGTTGTTCAGAAAATGAACAAGAAGTAAGAAAATCCAGTACTGAGACATGTCATCATTTGCTCGTCACTTCTCGTTGCTGAAGTGAATTGTTGGGTAGAAAACGCTGGAAACAGGGAAATTCACTTAGTGTTCTTGTACACAAGGATGAAATCATGAAAATATTTAAATGCTTGATATGAAACTCAGACTAACTCATGACTGGGTGTTCAGAATCTTCCAAAATATCTGTTGACTTATTTTCCTAAAAGGTGAGTCGTTAGTTGGTGATCTGTCACAGTTCATCAGGCTCATGTTTTGGCCTAGTCAGAGTCCAGATTTGAACTCTATAGAGGGTATTTACATTTACAGCATTTAGCAGACGCCCTTATCCAGAGTGACTTACAATTGATACAACCTTACCATCCAAGCAATTGTGGCTTAAGGGTCTTGCTCAAGGACCCAACAGTGGCAGCTTGGCAGAGGTGGGATTTGATCCCTGGACCGTCTGGTCCATAGTCCAGTACCTTACCCGCTAGGCTAAACACATCTAACATTAAACACAAACTAACTGGGAAACATTTCTCAGTTACTCATCAACTGTTTGAAGCCATTCCCACTGAGTGGAACAACGCTGTTTTTAAAACTATATCGCCCTACATCTTACTCTAATCATAAAACAAACTAAACTAACAATAATACATTTTATTATTCCTCTTGGGCGCAAAATGGGAATTCTTACCCTTAAATTTCTGTGCAAGTTCTCAGTCATCCAAGTCATGGTAGACTTGTGTGTTTGGTTGAAGGCAGTTGGACGACGACTTGGTTTTTGAAGACGTTTCACCTCTCATCCGAAAGGCTTCTCCAGTTCTAGAAACTTATGGGGAGTTCCAGGGAGTCTCAGAACTACCCCCAATGTGACAACCCCATTAGGATTAAATACCTGGGACTCCCCATCAGTTTCTAGAACTGGAGAAGACTTCCGGATGAGAGGTGAATTGTCTCCAGGAACCAAACTAAACACTCAAGTCTACTGTTACGTGCAAATTGCTCTGGAATAGGGTAACTTTGGACTCATCAGCCCACAAGACCTTTTTTCATTGCTCCAGGCAAATTAAGCTTTTTTTTTCCTCAGTTAGCCTCACTTGCCAGTGGTTTTCTTGCAGCTATTCCACACAGCTGTTCAGCCTCATTCCTGTGAGTTCTTGTTATGCTGTGCTTTCAGGTGGCTCGGTGAATAGCACCGCTGCCTCACAGCAAGAAGGTTCTGGGTTCAATCCCAGGGTAGAATGAGCTGGGTCCTTTGTGTGGAGTCTGCATGTCTTCCCTGTGTCTGCGTCTGTGTTTTTATTCCGGGTGTTCTGGTTTCTTCCCACAGTCCAAAGATGTGTTGGTGCTGAGAGTTACTAAAAGGCTGCTTATTTCCTGAGTGTCTGAATCAGACAAATTAATTTTTACTTGATTTCACGCTCTCTGAGAATAGATTTTATCTTTTATTTTGCTTTTTTGTTGTATATGCTACTAAGCAACTAAGAGCAAGTTTGGTAAATTTTCAGTTTACGTATATAGAAAGCTGTCTGTAATCTAAAATGCCATATATACTCTCACTGATCACTTTATTAGGTACACCTCCTTGTTTCTACACTTATTGTCCATTTTATCAGTTCAACTTATCATATAGAAGCACTTTGTAGTTTTACAATTACAGACTGTAGTCCATATGTTTCTGTGTTAGTCTTTGCTCTGTTCTCTAATGGTCAGGACCCCACAAGACCACCACAGATCAGGTACTATTTGGGTGGCGGATCATCGTCAGCACTGCAGTGACACTGATGTAGTGGTGTGTTGGTGCATGTTATGCTGGTATGATTGGATCAGACAACACCTCAGTGTCAGCACAATCCAAAACTGTCCAGCCACCTGCATCCAGTAGGCAGCACTGATGAAGGGTCTGTGCAGCAACAAATGAGCTACTGTCTCAGACTTTACATAAGGTGGAGCAATAAGGAAGATGTGTCTAATAGAGTGCACAGTGAGTGAACCCATTGTTTAAAACTCCAGCAGCACTGCTGTGTCTGATCCACTACTACCAACAAAACACACACATCCACCACCCAAATAGCACCTGATCTGTGGTGGTCCTGATCTTTAAAGAACAGATTAGAGGGGCTTATCAATTTATGTAGAGAAACAGATGGACTACACTCTGAAAACTGTTAAAAAACATATTAGTTAGAGCTCAGTAATCAGAAGGGGTGTCCACAAACCTTTGTCTGTATCATTCTAGGTGAACACTTGTTGAGCTAATGGAGTGACGGCCCATGTGATGGCTTCAGGGATCTGTTCATGCTTGATAAAGCATAATTTGTTTTCCTGTTCTTTCTCATCTTGTTTGTATTTCAGATGTTTCATCATTCAGTGCGACGTTTAACTCGTAGTAGTACTGTTAGTGGTACATTTATGAATGAATCATATCTGAACCATGAATTAAGACCGATAGGTAACACTAAACTAACAAGTCAACGGAATTTAGATAAAATGACCTCAAGGCTGACATTTTTGCATCTATGTAATGTAATGTAACAAACAACCGAACGTACATAATATACAGTGAATGGACACTTTATTGGAGACAACCATCTAGTAGCGAGTTGGACCTCCTTTGGCCTTCAGAACAGTCGTACCATAGATTCCACAAGGTGTTCAAATCGTTCTGCAGAACTATTGACCCATGTGGGCAGGATAGCTTCTTACCAATGGCACAAAGTAGAGGGAGGTACTGGCATGCTCTGAACAACCCGTTCTACTTCGCTTCAAAGGTGCTCTATAGGATTAAGATCTGGTTACTGTGCAGGCCAGGGACAGAAGGAAAACTCGCTGTCATGTTCTTGGAAACAATCAGTGACTATATGACCCTTGTGGCATGGTGCAAGTGTCCTTCTGCCATAGGGTAAACAGCTGCCAGGAAGGAATGTACTTGGTCAGCCACAATGCTTAGAAAGGTCGTACTGTCCAAACATTAATCCAACAGTAGTCTGGATTCAACTGACCAGTCAATGTTTTTCCACTGCTCAGAGGTCCAATTTTGCATTCCCTCTTGAGTCTTGACTTTCTGTTTCCCTTAGACAGCAGTGGCACTCGAACTGATCATCTGCTGTTGTATTTGGCTGCAATTTGCTTGCCTGTGCACCGCCTCTTTGTCAGAATGATTCTTCACATCCTGCTGTGACCCATTTTGTCGATGAGTTCTTTGCATCCACAGAATATCCTTCGTTGGATGTTTTTCCCAAGTTTTTGAAATACTGGGCTAGTCTGGCACAAATGACCATGCCTCGCTCGAAGTCGTTTGGGTTGAGTTGATTTTCCCATTTTAACATGGCTTCACACTAAAACAGATCCACAGACAATTTGCTCACTTTATTTCATGCTGTCACGTGTCTAATTTTTATACAGGGAAGCCACAATCGTGACAGGGCAGGTGTCTCTAATAAAGTGACCATACAGTGTTCAATTGGGTGTTAATAGGCTGTTGTGGGTGGTGTCACCAGATTTGTTAGAAGTTTATTGTATAGTTCTTATAATAAGCAGTGTGTCAGTTGGCAGTAGCAGTGTTGAGACTTTTGGGGATTCGAGTTCAGGCTGCCAGATGCTTCCTCCCCAAATATATCACTCTCAGCCAGTCTATCAGGAGCTCTCTCTCTCTTTCCATTTTCATTATTGCTGCAGGTATGAAAATCTGTTCAAACGTCCAACTTAGAAACCATGTTCTTGAATACTAAGTAACCTTTAAACACTTGATCACAGTGGGGTTTTGTACCTATCTGCTGGTTTACAGAATATAGCAGGGTTATGAGATTGTGCATCTCTATCCTCCGATATCCTATGAAGGTCACACAAGCTGTACTGCCAGTTTGTTACAGCTCTGTGATCAGTTTACAGAGGAAAAGTGTAGGGGTGGGAGGGGGGTATATGGGGTATATGCTTGGCATATACTATGTTACATAAAACACCACACCAATGCGAGTGAACCCAAAGTGCTTTATTTACACAGTGCACTAATCCCATCTAGACACTACCTTTTTGTCCGTAAGACTCTCAGTCTCTCTTACAGCTCTCACTTTGTGGTGGATGAGAGCTGAGCATTTACTGGTGAGTGAACCAGGAACTCCACCTTCCTCCCTCCACAGTACCTAACCATAATTGCTAAAGAAGCATTATTTAAAAAAATTGGGCCGAATCTAACTGTCAGGAGAAAACACATCTCACTGTTAATAAAAACAAAATCGCAGGGATGCCGTGAGCAGGAATTATTGGGGACATTTGAGGGGGACGCATCGCTTTGCCCCCTCTAAAACTACGGTCCATATGATCAAAAGCCCCAGGTATGATGTTCTGAACAGGGTTTCTTTCTCTGGATTTTTGGCGTTCTCATCTTGAAAAGGTTTTTTACTCTCTTCAGAATTTCAGGACCGCTGATGTTCATTCACCGTATTGGTGCACGTAAGCATTACTAGACTTAATCATGACTCTATTGCATGGTAGGGTCGCTGTGGCAGAGACTTGAGTGATGATCCTCCAACTGGTTAGTTTTAGATGTTGTTTCCTCTCCATAATGATGCCAGTTTTTACTCCAGTGCTGATAATTGTTCCAACTCATATTTGGATTTTTATTGTTTTTACGCTTGGGTCAGGATGAAGTGGATGAACTACGTGCTGAGATGGAGGAGATCAGGGACAGCTACCTGGAGGAGGAGGTGTATCAGCTGCAGGAGATGCGCAGGGAGCTGGATCGCTCCAACAAGAACTGCCGTATCCTCCAGTACCGACTGCGCAAGGCTGAGCAGAAGAGCCTGCGGGTGGCCCAAACTGGCCATGTGGATGGAGAACTGCTTCGCAACCTGGAACAAGACCTCAAGGTGTGTGCAAACATTTCATTTGAGTTTCTGAAATTAACCTTAAATGGCATCCTACTAAGCATATAAAGGTATGCCCTGTTTTAGGATGGCCTGACTTATAATATTTCGACTTCGGAACCCAATAATAAACATGTATACACATTCAGCAGAAACCGTACTCTGAATTTTGAATTTTTGGGCAAGTGATATGTAGTATACGCAGTACTCTCCCACACTCGGATGAGGAAGTCATCCCCACTATGTAGGGAGTTACATGGTGGGAGTGATGAGCACTGGGAAATGTAGTGAGGAAAAGCTGTGGTCATGCACTAATTATTTTTGTTTTGACTTTCAATACATTATTCAATGAATTAGATGAGATATTAAATACATTATTATAAAATACAGGGGTGCTTGAAAGTTTGTGTACCCTTTAGGATTTTCTGTTTCTGCATAAATATACCTAAGACATCAGATTTTCACACAAGTCCTAAAAGTAGATAAAGAGAACCCGGTTAAACAAATGAAACAATTTGAGACAATTTATTATACTTGGTCATTTTATTGAGGAAAATGATCCAATATTACATATTAGTGAGTGGCAAAAGTATGTGAACCTTTGCTTTCAGTATCTGGTGTGACCTCCCCTGTGCAGAGGCCTTCAGTTGCTTAGAAGTTACCCTGGTTTTCTCTGTGACCTCGCCAACTATTACACGCCTTGCTCTTGGAGTGATCTTTGTTGGGTAACAATAGTCTTGAATTTCCTGTATTTATACACAGTCTGTCTGACTGTGGATTGGTGGAGTCCAAACTCTTTAGAGATGGTTTTGTAACCTTTTTCAGCCTGATGAGCATCAACAACTCTTTTTCTGAGGTCCTAAGAAATCTCCTTTGTTCGTGCCATGATGCACTTCCACAAACGTGTTGTGAAGAGCAGACTTTGATAAATAAAACAGGGTGCCCACTCAGACCTGATTGTCGTCCCATTGATTGAAAACACCTGAACTGTTAATCCTAGAGGTTCACATACTTTTGCCACTCTCTAATATGTAATATTGGATCATTTTTTTCAATAAATAGATGACCAAGTATAATATATTTCTCATTTGTTTAACTGGGTTCTCTTTATCTACTTTTAGGACTTGTTTGAAAATGTGATGATGTTTTAGGTCATATTTATGCAGAAATATAGAAAATTATAAAGGTTTCACAAACTTTCAAGCACCACTGTATTTTATAAATGTATTTAATATAATATATTATAATATATAATATAATAATTCATTGAATAATGTATTGAAAGTCAAAAACAAAAATAATTATTGCACGACCACTAGCTTTTCCTCATTACATTTATTTTTCAAGCACCGCTGTAAGCTTTATGTTAATGACTTTACCCAACTCTGTTTTAATTTAATTTTTTAAGCATGTTGAGGCTGGAGTGATGAGCACTGGGAAAACATTTTAATGTAGGCTGCTCTATGATATATACAGTATATATTGAACTCCTCAATTTGCGATTAATTTGACTTACGATTGATTTGTCGGAATGTATTGTAAATGTATCATCTTTGCCAAATATTAATTGATATAAGGTGTATAAAGTTGTATAATCAAGGGGGAAATGAGGTGTGCCAGAACTTAAAATGGACCAATGTTAATTTCTTTAATGAACAAATTCCAGTCACATGTGATTGGTCCAATAATGGATACCCATGAGCTGACATTTCTTCTTAGTGGATCCTTACCGGTCAGTACAGTCTCTAACATGTCTGTGTATGTCTGAGTGCAGGTAGCCAAAGATGTGTCGGTACGTCTGCACAACGAGTTGGAGACTGTTGAGGACAAGCGCACTCGGGCGGAGGATGAAAATGAGATGCTGAGGCAGAAAATCATTGAGGTGGAGATCTCCAAGCAGGCCCTGAACAATGAGCTGGAGAGAGCCAAAGAGGTATAGTACATCAAATCTTTTATACTGCTCCAAGATACAGTACAGGTATGCACCGTTCAACAACCACATCACGTTCTAAGAAACTGAAATGGCCATTGGCCAGACATTACCATAGTCACGTAGTCTTTTTATGCTACTTTAATGTGAATATAAAGGGTATTTTCACAAGGAAACTTCATGCAAATGATACAGAAATGCATCAGATATGGTGCCAAAAATCCACCCTGTTCATCAATTACTGATGGAGGTATTATTTTGTGCTTATTGCACGTCATCAAATCCACCGTCGAGCTGTTCAAATGCATGACAGTGGTCAGAACAAGCACACATTAACAATCACACACTGCTGAAGCAAGATCTAAACGTGCAGAATGCATTATAAACATAAATTAGCATAACTCGATGGCTGCACACACTGCTGAAGCAAGATCTAAACGTGCAGAATGCATTATAAACATAAATTAGCATAACTCGATGGCTGCACACAACCAAGAGAGAATGAGTCCACTTGAAGAACCATTAATTTCCAGAACAGGTAATGCAGGAGCAGCTTTTAAACACTTTAAACCTTTAAGCAAAGTACAAACTTTTCTTGCCAGGGGAAATTGCGACACCTAAAAGTGTCCATGGGCAACACAGACCGTAACATAGTTCCCCATTTATGAAAGTAGTTCATGCAAAGTAGATCAATTTTCATGAAAATAAATTAAAAATATGTAAACAAAACATCAAAATGTGACATAAATAACATATATGGCAGTAAAAATACACATGCTAACCATGCAACATCTGGAATTAAAAGACAGATTTTTATTACCTATTATAATTTGGTATAATTGTAAAGACCTCGGTTGTTAAAGCGAACGGATGTTATGTGGAGGATATGAGGTTGGCTGCTCGAGTTGAGGTAGTTTGGTTGTCTGGAGCAGAGCTACTTGGCTGGGACAGCGTAGTATAGCTCTGAATTGTGGGCAATATATTTTATCGTCTATCATCTCAAAATATTGATTCATGTTTGCAGTATGAAACAGTAGCAGCTGCCACCATGGCTGTCCAGTTTTCCTGTTATTCATCTTCGTTATATGACTTTCTGTGGTCGTGTGTCTCTCTTATTGTTCCCCCTAACAAGCAGAGTCAGGCTGATGGTGGTGTGCTGGTATATATCATGCGATGGTAATAGTGTGTACAATAGAGCAGATGTGGCACTTGTCTTTACTAGGGTTTGGTTAGATCATGTAGGTTATGCTGCATGAATGTCTTGGTCCTCCCAAGGTTTCTTCCTTATAACGTTTAGGGAGTTTTCCTTAGCACTTTTGTCATAGTCTTGATCAGTTTTGGGTTTGACATTATAATTTAGAAGATAATCTAAAATTGTGAAGCTGCTTTGAGACAGTGCACTATTGTTAAAAAGTGCTATATACATAAATCTGACTTGGGGAAAAAAAAAACAGAATTTCAATGGGAGAGAATGATTTTATACACAAAGCACTAACATTTAACCATACATGAGAAACTGAAAATATATTTTAATGAAAATACAAGCATTGTAATATGGTTTTCAGTCCACATTAGAGTTTTAAGAATGTTTTCCAGCAGAATGTGGGACTTCACTCTGAGGTCAGGATGGACAGAAAGTTGTAGAACTGACTTATTGGGGAGTTGGAAGCATTAAAATGCCACACTGAGAGCCACTGAGGTTTTCTTATTCCACCATTAGATATTTTAGCAATGGTATAATGATCATATATGACATATTGTCAATCACTGGACTCAAATTTCAAACTTCGTCACTCCATAATTGTCTTCTCCACTGATCTTCATTCCAATCTTTGTGAGCATATTTTAGCCTGTTCACCCTGTTCCCCTTCTCAAGAAAATGGTTTCTTGGCTGTGAAAATAACCAGAATAATAAAAAAAACAATAATAATAATATACTTACTGGTGTTAGTTTGCAGCTGTTGTGATGCTACTACGTGAAATGAAATGAAATAGAAAGTGGTGTATCCGATTTCAATTTAATAGGTTATTTAGATGTAATGTGTGCTTTGTGTAACCAGCCTGTGTAAGGTACTGACATGTGAACTGGGGGCTGGACTTGCAAACTGGGTCAATGAGATGAAAGAATTATTTCAGGGTTTGTTTGTGTAGGTTAAGCTAATTAGGACTGCATCATGGGTGAACAGATATTGTGTATACATGCCAGTGTGGAGGAGAATTGTACTACCAGTGAGGAAATCTAGAGGAAATCAACGGCTGAAACATTGCCAAATTGTTAAACTATGTCTTGATAAACTAATTGAAAGTAAGTCACGTGTGTGGATGGTGCACCATTTTATTCTACCCTTTATATAGCCTTTGAATAATCGGCTAACACAGCACCTATCAAGGCAAGCGGGATTAAACTGGCTTATTCAAAGCCGCAGCCCAATAATGTCATTGATTTCCTGAAACGTTTGAGGTTGTTTCCTCAGGGTCTGAGTGAACCATAAATTGGTGAGGATTTCTAAGTAGTGTTGTGTTGTACTGAACAACTGCTCTAATTATTCAACAGGCTTTTGCCAGCAGTTTTAAAAGAAAAGGGTCCAGTTAGGAGTTACAGACAATCTGGTAATATTGCTGTAGGCCTCCTAAAGATTTTAGTGTGGTACAGATGGCTGGATGGCTGGCTAGATGGCTGTATAGATAGATGGGTAGATACACTGACAGAGAGATGGATTATTCTCAAGCATCTCTTTCTATTGGGCAGCGCAGTGGTTAGCACTGTCACTTCAAGGCTCTGAGTTCCTTGGTTCAATCTCGACCTCAGACTCCACCTGTGTAGGGTTTGCATGTCCTCCCCGTGTCCTCAGGGGTTTATTCCAGGTACATCTGTTGGGTTAATTTCTAAGACGCGTGTTAGGTTAATTGGAGTTTCAAAAGTGCTCTTACTATGTGAGTGTATGTGCCCTAGGATGGATTAGCACCCTGTCTAGGGTTGTTTCTGCCTTATACCCTTTGTGGCCGGCTAGACACCGGCTTTCCCTGATTAGGATTAAGTGAATAACACAATTAATGACTGAATGAATGCATCTTTCTGTTTTCAAAATATGTTTTCTTCCAATACTGCTTGGTCTTCCTAAAAACAAGGTTTGGTGGGAGTAATTAAACGAGCCTAACAAGTTTAATATTTGAAGTACAGATATAATATTTGTCAGCAGACATTCTTGCAAAGCATATCATTCAAAATGTGGCTCAAATTTGTCTCGGTTCTCGATGTTTGCTTGGTACTCGGCGCACTTTCTTAAACTTGTATGAGTTGAGCAGCATGACTCGTTTCAGCCAAAACTCGAGTCATGATTCAGTACACAGTGATTCAGCTTCACAATAGCTCGCTCTCAGAGAAGATCTTTTCTTTATTTTTACATCTACATTACAACCTAAAAAGGTTAGCTTATAAGAGCCAACCGAAAGCAAAACGGGAATTGAATGCTCCAGAACACAGCCTGCAGTTAGCTTAGCAGCTATGCTAGCGCCCCGAGTTCATCAATAGAGTAAGTGTTTTGCTTTTACTTTTCATTTTCAATCCATTAGTCACTAAATTACATGATATTTTTAATACTTCATTATAAAAATAAGCTTTGTGTTAATGATTTTGGCCAACTGTAGATTAATGTAAATGTTTTAAACATGACTTTTTATTACTTATCATAGGCTCCACTATTATACAGTACAGACCGCTCTACCAATCACTCAGTTCATGATACATTTAACTTATGATGGATTTGTCGGAACATATCCCCATCTTAAATCGGGGAGCACCTGTACAACACACCTCCATTAATGCATATAATGCCTTATACAGTGTGCATTTTCTCTGGGGGTCTGGAACGGACTAATTCAATTGAAATGATTGCATATTGGAAAAATTTTCTTGGTTGTTTACAGTTCACGAAAAGCCCTCTGGAACGAATTATCTACCAGAACCAAGGTACCACTGTAGTTAACACTTGGCCGGTTTGGTTTGAGTAAACTTAACTCTGCTGTGATTGCTCTGTTTTTGCGGTTCAATTGAACAAGTGTGAGCGCTGCCATCCGAACCTTGGTGCACCCCCGAAACCCCCTTCCAAACAAACTGGTGTGGTTCGATTGATGTGTGAACGCAGCACGGACCAAAGACATGCAAACGAACCAAATACAGTGTGGAGTTACAAGAAGGGACCCTTAAAAATTTTAACACGAGGTATATAACTCAATATAACAGTTATTAAACAAATGCAAGAACTGTAACTGATTTTTTTCTGTCCTTAAGCCACAATATTCAAGGATAGCTGTTTCTTCTAGTTATAGGAGGCAAGTTGCCCCACACCTTGGCACTTGTGTCCTGAACGACGTATCCTTGCAGCCTGTGTGTTTTTTTTTTATTTTTTTATTTTTTTTGTAAGCATAATGGAGGTGCTGTTTTTACTCTTTTGTAAATTGTAGGATCTCTTTGTGAGGTATCGGCAGGTAGTTTTGCCCAGCACACAGCACTGTTGCAGAAGTTATGGAAGTTCAGCAAGTTCAGTGGAAAAACTTGGAAGCATAAAAGCTGTCCAATCAGTATTTGAATTTATTTAGATGACTTTTATTTACATATTTAAATTTGATGTAAAGAATACCAATGTGAACGCTATGTCAACCAGGACTGAAAAATAATTTTCTGCTTTGGTACAGAGGAACTGAACCGCACTATATTATAACAGTGTGCACATATTCTGTGAATATGACTTGGAGAGATGAAAGTTCTTTGAGATGACCTTAGTGTGAGGAAAAAGGCTATTGATATAGCATCTATGAAGGTTATATTGATGGTGTTTGTATATGAACTTAATGATACACTCTTCTGAGCGTTGTGGATATTGGCTTTTATAATAGTCCTTTTCTAAATAACTCTTTAATTGAGCTCTTCTGGTGAAGCTAAACTCAATATCATGATGCATTTACTGTTAGTTTTGCCATATTAACCTCTCTCTTCTCTCACCCATCTTTCTCCTTTCCTCCGTATGCTCGGGCTTGCCCCAGAAAATAGCTTCTCCAACTTTCCCCCATTCATCATGGGACGCTATTTTTGCATCCATCCATCCTGCTCTCTGTCCTTCCTCTTATCTCCTTCTGCCAGAGTGGCAAAGGAAGGAGACAGATGTGCACAAACTGCACAAGATAGCCCACTTGCCTCCAGTGGAGATTAATTCACTGCCCTATATAGCTACTGCTGCAGACAGTACTGTTGCACATTTTTGCAGACATTAGATCTCATTGAGGGTGTTTATCACGTGTAATGTGGTTGTATTTGGTGTTTAATTATGGCTGTTGGAGGAGTAATCACAAGTGTTCATGAAAACAGCCACTTTGTAACTAATATCGGATTAAACACACTCAACCTGCCACTTTAGGTGCCCTGTTCACCTGCTTATCAATGCCAATGGTATCAGTGCAGCACTTCGATGCATTTCTTTATTGAGGTAAATTATCCATATTTTCATATTTGTTGTGGTCAAAAGTAGTGTGAAGCCGTTTGCTTTCAGTATCTGGTGTGACCCCCTGTGCAGCAATAACTGCAACTAAACGTTTCCTGTAACTGTTTTTTTTTGAAAAATCAGTCCTTCACACCGGCTTGGAGGATTTTAGCCCTTCCTCCGACAGAGCAGCTTCACTCTGGGATGGTGGTGGGTTTCCTCACATTACTGCTCGCTTCAGGTCTTTCCACAGCATTTCGATTGACTTTTTGGACCTTGGCCATTCCAAACATGAACTTTATTCTTCTTTAGCATTCTTTGTGGAACTACTCTTTGTGCTTAGGGTCTTTGTCTTGCTGCCTGACCACCTTCTCTTGAGATTCAGTTCCATGGACAGATTGTAATATATATGTATAGTAATGTGTAGATATAGCTTATTTATACTGCAATCAGAGTTCCTGTATTTTCTTCTTGGTTGTATTCTAATGGAGTAGAAATAGTAGTCGAGATTAATTATATGTGGATTTTATAGCACTGCTAAGACAATGGTAATATCTAGTCTAATGTTGGCTGAAAGAGTGTGTTTTGTGAAGTACTGTTTATATGATATAAGCGATTCAGTTACCCTTCTTGTCCTTCAATGGATCCAGGTTTCTAACCTCTGTTCCTTGTTCCAGTTTATGAAATCAGAAATAGTGAGTGGAAATAGCTCCAAAAATTCCACATCTCCAAGCTATCTGTCTAATTCGTCTATCTATTATATGCTCTGATCTGCCTATCCGGCTATGTAACTGCGTCCATTTTCTGTCATTGTTAACCGATGTGCACTTCTAAAAGGGTGACTAGCATAAGGCTGGAATGAGGTTCTCAAGGCCTAACTTGATACCACTTCCAAAGCAGAGAAACCACATTCCATTCATCGTAAGTCAACTGGCTTTCAGTTTGCTGAATGAAAATGCGCTGAAGCTAGAACATTTGGTTTATTATTAGCTATATGTCCTGAAGGGCCTGGCTTTAGATTAGCGCTGAACCTTTATTGGTGCTTTTTTGTAGTATGAGATTCAAGCGACTAAAACATGATATCTGTTTACTGCTAAATATATTCACCTCCACAATGGTGGGAATTACAGAAGGGGTGTCCTAACTGACCACAGTTCTGATAAATTGCATGCTTTCTTACTGACTTCTAACTCTCAACCTCGGCTGTAATTTCTTTATGGATGAAATTGTGCAGCTTCTTTTGTTTATTCCTACTTTCACTCATTGGTTGCTAGGCACCAACAAGTGGAAGGAAGTCAACAATAAAGGCTAGGAGTCTGAAAGCTTAACAGCGCACACAATTAAATCATACTCTTGCATATCTACAAGCCACAAATTGATTTGACCTCATTTCTGTTGTTCAGTTGTTTATTATTTGCAGTCATTGTCTCCGTTTCCGCTCTTGTACCTGTGATTTGTACCTGTCTGATAACCTGCTCTGTGAGTTGCCTCATTCATAGGGGGTAGTGTATACTAAACGAGTTGGAATGTGGTTCATCCAGGCCGACTAAGTTCCATTTCTGCCCTGACAGCCATCAGTAGACACATCACGTTTCTCCCCAGAGGTCAACTGGATTGGATTCAGCACACCCTCATATTGAGTTTCTGTAGGGAACATGTGTTGAAGCTAAATGTTGTTTGTGTGTAGATGACATGTCCATGCCTGACTGATGTTTAGTTAGTGAATGAGGTTGAAACGACTGCATAATAGAGCTTATTTTGTCAGTCCATGAATGAATTTGTTATAGTTACTATCATGAAGTGATGTTTAGTTTAACCCCGGTGCTAACTGACTGCAGTACAACAGCTTGTTTATTAATTGGTGAGTGGATTTTGGGGTATTACATTATCAGACACAAAAACACTGGCTTCCCCATTTAAACCAGTATAGTCCTAATGTAATTAAGAATGAAATGTATTTGCACTGACTGATTTGCGGACATTAAGTACAAATCATGCAAACTATAAATGCCACTGGTAAGTTTCAACTTTGTAGTCATTTATTTGCCTTTGAGGAAAACAAATGACATGTATTTAAGTCATTAATCATGGTTTCAGTATTGAAATCAGTAATGCCGTGACTTTGCTGTGCAACTAAGAGCTAGCTAGTGTTGTGGCCTCAAGCACAAAAGAAAACATTAATCACCACCATAATTATTAGGAAGAAAAGTCATGTGTGTCTAAATCTTACCTAAGGGAAGCTCATTTGATAACAGCTACTGAAAGTATATATATTTTATATTATATATTTATTCTACATTCATGGAGTAAAGACAAGAACTGTTATCTAATGCTCAGGACCCTCACAGGACCACCATAGGTCAGGTACTATTTGGGTGGTGGATCATTCTCAGCACTGCACTGACACTGATGTGATGGTGGTGTGTTAGTGTGTGTTTTGCTGATGTGAGTTTGATCCAGACGCAGTGCTGCTAGAGTTTTTTTTAAAGACGTGTCCATGATGCGGCTTACGGATACTGGTGGTTGGACATTTTTGCTGCTGGTTCAACTCCAGCAGCACTGCTCTATCTTGTCCCACTCACCAGCTAACACAGACAACACACCACCCCAATCAGCAGCACGGAGAATGAACCCCCCCCCAGTTAGTTTTGATCTATGCTGGTCCTGTGGGCTTCTGGGGCCAGTATAGAACAGAGTAGGAAATGTGTAGAGAAACAGATGGACACAGTCTGTTTTTAGAACTACAAAGTGCTTCTTATATGAAAGTGGGATACTGATCAAATTGAATAGTGAGTGTAGAAACAAGGATCACCTTACGTACCTAATAAATAAAGCGTGAAATGGCTTTCTAAATAAAATGAATAATTGGATGACTTCTGTGAATTAACAAAAGATTCCAGGGATTAGCTCAGAAACTTTCAGGTGACCTCAATCGTAATCGCGGAAGGAAAGTGAATTAATCGGGCAGCTCACAATGGCCTAAAAAGCTGGTGTTCCAGTTTTGGGCACAAATCTGCTAATTGGCTTACAGTTTTTGGTCACAAATTCGCAATGTTGGTTTCCTCACTGTTTGTACTTTGAAGCTGTTAATCAGTACTTCAAACCTTTTATATCATAATTTCTGTTACTACCTTAGTGTTTAAGTGGTTACCATGAAAACAAATGTTTGCATTTTTCTTTGTATGTAGATATGATTGTCAACTTTCTGACTAGACATTATCACATCTGAAGGTCCTTGTAAATAATTCATTTATGTAAGACACATTTTTTAGTGGGGCGGAAAAAGTATTTAGTCAGCCACTGATTGTGGCAAGTTCTCCTAACTTCGAAAGAGGAGAGAGTCCTGTAATTTTCATCATAGGTCACTTCAACTATGAGAGACAAAATGGAAAAAAAAAAATCCAGAAATCACATTGTTAGGATTTTTTTATAGAATTTAAGTGTAATCATGGTGGAAAACTAACGTATTTGGTCAATAACAAAAAGTTCAATCAATACTTTGTAACATAACCTTTGTTGCAATGACAGAAGGTCAAACGTTTCCTGTAAGTTCTTCACCAGGTTGGCACAACACTGTAGCTGGTTATTTGGGTCCATTCCTCCATGCAGATCGCCTCTAGATCATGATGTTTTGGTGTTTGGGGTCTACAGCGGACTTCAATCCCTCCACAAATTTTCTATGGGTTGAGTCTGGAGACTGGCTAGGCCACTCCAGGACCTTGAAATGCTTTTTACAGAGCCACTCCTTCGTTGCCCAAGCAGTGTGTTTGGGATCATCCATGGACCAATTGGGCTGACCAATCAGAGCTCGGTTGTCAGGCAGAACAGCTCATCCTGGTAGCAGCATAGCACAAGAGCTGATAACACAAGCAACACACTGAATATAAAACATGGATATTAAAGAAAATATCTGGCTGAATATAACTGAAAGGCTGGAGAATGATGGTGAAAACCTCAGAGTGACGACACAAACTATGGCTTTCTGCGGTAATCTTCACTCGTGTCTTTTGTTTTTTTAAGTTGACGATGTGAAAAAGACACGGTGAAATCTTCGTGACATGAAAAGAGAAGGGAAATTAAAGAAAGCAAAAGCGGGGGGGGCAGACACAGCTCTACAGTGAAATAAGATTTTATACATATTCAATAGAAAATGAATATGTGGCGGCAAATGTTGATATTAAATAAATCGGTGTATGGGAAACCCTGCATTATCATAGCTATTTAGTCAATACCGATACACTATAGTATGCCATATAGACTTGCATTTTATGGTTTATAATATGGCTTTCAGGCAACGTACAGAATGCATTGCTTGCAGTTTCAGAGAACGTATTGTGGCCGGTAAGTGACACATACTGTACCTGGATTTAGTTATGAACGTTTTGAAATGTTTATTGGCAGAAGCAACAACTGCCCAATAGTGAGGGTTTTTCCAGCAATGGGATGCACTGAAGGGTGCGGTGGATCAAGTTTAGATTGAAAAACGCTGTTGTGGTCCCTTAATGTGCTCTGCTCGTACAAAGTGCTATGTCTGTGAGATCCTTTTATTACAATATGTTCACTGGAACAGATTTTTGAGATGTTTTGGGAGATTAATGTCAATTCTAGTACCAGGCTTTTGTTGTAGGACTGGCGCTAAGATGAGCATTAATCCAGCAGAGCAGACTGTTATAAAATCTCTTGGCATGTTTGGCTTTCACAGTAGAGATCCTGCCGAGCGACAGAGGAGGAAGAAGAGGAACGGTTGGGGGAGGATTGAAAGAGAGGCGAAGTGAACAAGCATAGGGTTTATATGTCACCCCGGATGCATTATGGCGACGTTTATGTAAACGGTGTGTGCGTACCATCTGTATGTGCCATACTTGCCCTGCTGGTCCATGTGTTCACGTTGAGTCTGGTGCTCAAACATTTGGTCCTCCCGCCAGTTGGAGCTATATTTAAAAACAGGTAGCTGCATTATACGACATAATACGAAGCTTCCTTCATCAGACCTGTGATGAAAGTCAACACTGCTTGATATTCTTCATAACTAGGAGTGCAGAATAGTCTGCTTGCAGAGCAGCACCAAGGACAGAGAATACTGAAGCCCCTACTTAAAGAACCACAGACTAGGAATCTCTCTTCCTCTGCCAAAACTGAGGAGAACTGCAGAAAGGAATCTCATTGACCTAGTCAGCCACCAGCAAAAACAGTAAAGGATGGTCAGATTCCAAGTAAATGGAGCCTGTTCTTTGTTTTAATTCCCACATTGCTGATAAGACTCTATTGTATGTGGTTATTCCTATTGACAACAGCACAAATGCAACCCTAGATATCCAATTGTATCTAATTACAAATGTGCATAACAGTGTGTTTGCTGCATTCCAGACTCCTGGTATACTTGACTTTGAGGAAGAGCCAGATCTGCTAAAAATCAATCAAAAGTTTACACATGCCATACTTTGTGGATGTGCACTAGAGGTGAGAAATGGACAGAGATCCGTATCATTTTGGAGTTGCTGCATCAGACAAGCCTCAGATGTGAGGAATGGAGAAGACTGGGCAGGACTGTGTTTTTCTGAGTGCGCTGCTCTAGAGTGTGTACAGAGAGGGATACGAGGCCTGGGCTGGTTCAACAGCACCCTGTCGATGCATATTTACAGCTCCTGTATAGATTTTCAGAGCTATTTTAATGCAGGTAATTACAGGGTGTTAAGCTCCTGGTCCTAAAGCTCAAAGGGCCTGAATGGCTTTTTTGGAGGAAGGGTCGGCATTGCTGTAATTAAAGGGAAAGTCCCATGACAGAGAAGAGTGCATTCCTCTCAGCCTGTAGATGTAGATGAATACTACTGGCTGTCAACCAGCGCTCAAATTCACATAAGCAACCATTCAACTAAATCAGCTGTTTAAAGGTTTCTACAGTCACTTTTTTGTTTGTGAACCCTTCAGGAAATCCTATATTTCTGCATAATTTTGATTAAGCCCTTAAAGTAGATAAAGACGCAATTAAGCAAAAGAAACAAAAATATTATACCTGGTCATTTATTTATTGAGGAAATATTCTGTGGAGAATAAGACGTGGACAAAATAGAACTTTTTTGTTTAAATGAGAAGCGTTATGTTTGAAGAAAGGAGAACAGTGCATTTTGGCATATGAATCTTATCCCTTCTGTGAAACATGGTGGTGGTAGTATCATGGTTTTGGACTGTTTTGCTTACATACATGTGAGAGGCAAACATGTGAACCTATGCATTCACTATCTGGCTTGATGCCCTTCTGCAGTAACAACTGCAATTAAATGTCTCAGGTAACTGTTGATCTGTTCTGCACATCGGGAGGAAATTTAGCTGTTTTGTGCGTATAGTACATCTTCAAATCTGGGTTGTTGGTGGGTTTCCTCACATGAACTGCTTGCTTCGGGTCCTTTTCACAATTTTTTTTATTGGATTAAGACCAGAACTTTCTTTAGTACAATGACTTGTGTGCTTCGGGTTGTTATCTTGCTGCATGACCCAGTTTCTCTTGAGATTCAGCTCATCAGATGTTCTGATATTTGCCTTTGGAACTGGCTAGTTATTCAGAAGCCTTTGTTTCATCATTGATGGCAAGCCATCCTTGTCCAGATGCAGCAAAACAGTCCCAAACCAATACACTTTCACCACCATATTTCATAGATGAGATTAATATGCCAGAATGTATTGTATTCCTATCTCCAGACTTGGTTCTCATTTAAACCAGAAAGGTTACATTTACTTTTAGCAAACGCCTTTTTCCAGAGCGACTTACAATTGGTACAATCTTACAATCCAAGCAATTGTGGGTTAAGGGCCTTGCTTAAGGACCCAACAGTGGCAGCTTGGCAGAGGTGGGATTTGAACCCTGGACCTTTTGGTCCAGAGTCCAGTACCTTAACCAAGTTCTGTTTTGTAATAAATAAATGACCAAGTATAATATGTTTTTTGTCTTTCTTGTTTAATTAGGTTTCCTAAATACACTACTCAGATACTGAGAATATAGGCTGGTACAATCAAAGGTGCATCTGGTCTGTAGCTGCATTCATGATTAATAATGTGGATGACTGAATTTTAGTACAACAAGTTTATTTTGGTTAATTCATGTTTGTAACAGACATGCTAATAGCGTATTTAGTTTATTTTTGTGTTGAAATTACACTTGCTTTCAGGAACATCTGCTCACACAGACACCTATAGCCTACATAGAGCGCTATAGCCCCCTACAACAGGTCTAATGACGTCCATGTGCAGAAGAGTCTTTGTATTGATTGAATAGAAATTATAATCTTGCATAGAATCTAGAGTTCATAGTTACGTCAGAAAGCACAGCTGTTATAATAAATGAGGCCAACAATAAGCCTAGTGAAGTTGTCGTTGCATCCATTTTTATGTATTAGTCATTGTCACAAAAAGGCATTTGAGCAATTATTTCTATTGTACAGTTTGGGCGGCCCGGTGGCTCGGTGGGTAGCATCGCCGCCTCACAGCAAGAAGGTCCTGGGTTCAATCCCAGGGTGGAGCGGCCTGGGTCCTTTCTGTGTGGAGTCTGCGTGTCCGCGTGGGTTTACTCCGGGTACTCCGGTTTCCTCCCACAGTCCAAAGACATGCAAGTTAGGTTAATTGACAACACTAAATTGGCACTGACTTATGACTTGTCTTGACTTGTGTATGGATGTAATCTTTGTGGTGTCTGCTGAACCTGTGCCACTGATGCTGATAGCGACTTAAATAATGATCAAGCTAAAGTATTATACAGTTTTACATTTGAAGAAGTAAACCACTGAGATGCATGTATCACCTATTCTTCTTCTATTTTCCTCACTGCACACACACACTGTTTAATCACTCATTCAAACAATCTGGATTGATTAATGCTATAACTGTAAAACCCACTGGCAAAGGCAAACGGGCACAAATCTTGCATTCATTGTCTTTGCTGAAATTATGAACATGAAGTAAGTTTGAATAGTGTATTAATAGGCGCAAACTATTTCGACTGTGAAATAGAATATGAGTGATTCTAATCGAACTGCTCTTTGGAAATATGAGGATAAGCATGCGGACTGAGATTTAGCGATGCGAAATATTTTTAATCTGTGTGCGTGTTGAGCTGAATAACATAAGCCCTTTTCACAGCCCAGATAATCTTCTCTGGGGTGGTAATAAAACAATCCTTGCCGAACAGAACGAAAGCTGTATTTGGACGTGAAATTCCATTAGCACAGACTAAAGAAGGAGGATTTCAAAGCTAGCGCTAAAGCAAGTGATAAAGTTTGATTGTGGTGACAAGCGCAAATCCAATGTTCTACCCAAGTGTGATACTGGGAAAAAAAATCTAGAATCCTATTTAAGTATAAATGTATGCATAGATTTTATCAATGTTGTTTCACTGTGGACGAATTATCAGCCCAGACAGAGTGTGATGAATGTGGACAGTGTTAGCAGTGCAACAAGCCCTCTGTTTCCAGAGTGTTGCTTCGTACCTCACAACGTCGCCTCCGTGTCGTTAATTAAATTCTGTCTCTAATTCTAAAGAGGCTGTATTCCAGTGATAGCACCTAGCATTAGCACGTTTTAAATATAAAACCCTGCAGAGAGCTATTTATTCAGACTGCCCGCCTCCCGGGAGAGCTCGAGGTCTATTCGGAGGATGTGACAGCAATTTGGCATGGGATGCAGTGATATGACTGACTTGCACTCACCTCTTCAACTGTATTTCTGTCTGTCTCTCTGAACGTTTTGCCCCCTTTACCAACCTCACCATGTCTAGTCACTGTCTCTTACACTTTCCCATTGTGGGTGATATAAAAAGGAAAGGATGACAAGTCTTAAATGTCATCCAGATATAATGCTGTAAATGTTATTTCAGGTTTTCCTGTGCTGCGTGGACAGTGTTAGCTCATGCTATAGCTTGGTTATCTTTGGCTTGAATTGTTTGAGAGATGGATTGGTGAGAGTAAAGAGATGGTTGTAACAGACATGTTGTTTTAGTGATTTAGCATTTCTTTTTTAGCTTTTAGGAACAGACCATTACTGTGTGCAAGAAACATGTTTGAGAATCTTTCTGGTATTAAAAAGACAGTGAGTACAGTACATGAGGGAGTTCCATAAGCTTCAGAATGCTAAGACATACCAGTCATTGAGATCAGTAATAAAGAATATAGCAATTTTGTGCTCTTAACCTGGAGGTAGTTGGCAGCATGCTTCCTGAAGTGGAACCGCTGACTAGTGGCATGCCCCAAGGCAGTGCTTTGGGAACACTGTTGTTTCTCTTACAATCAAGCTTCCACTGTGGATCGAAAATAAATATATATTGGTTCCAAAAGCAAAATTTGAATTTAACATATGCTGAGAACTATGCTGAATCCGCATGAATGAAGTGACTTGTAGGCATAAGCTAAAGCCTCTCCAGTAGCCTCTAAACATTAAGCATTGTTTGATCTGATATGCACTTTGTTCTTGTCATAATTCCATAAACAATACAGTGTAATGGCTGTTTACATATAATTTGCATTGCAGCAGGTATTGTAATTAATCTAGAGATGATTTACAGTGTTTTCACATGTAGTTTATGCACTTCTGTTTTCACTTTTTTTTATGTTAAGGCCTTGTACTAAAATAATTATAATAAAAAAACACTTAATTTCCCATAATGAATAATGTGAAAATGGAGTTTAAGAATTTTTTGCAAATGTATTAAAAAGTAAAAATGAAGATTTTTGAATGGACATAAGTATTCAAACCCTTTCCTATGACACTTGAAATTTAGCTCGAGTTTCCTCTCATTTCACTTGATCATTTACCTGTGGTAAATTTACTTGAATGGACATGATTTGGAAAAACACACCTGTCTGTATAACAACTAACAATGCATATCAGAGCAACAATCAAACCAGGAGTAGGAAAGAACTGCCTGTAGAGCTGGCCGCCCAACCAAACTAAGTAATTGGGGCAGAAGGGTGAGGGGGGTGATCGAGAACCCAATGGTTACTCTGGCTGAGCTCCAAAGATCCTGGGATCTTGGGAGAAACTTCCAGAAGGTCAACCATCACTGCAGCACTCCAGCAATCTGGGCTTTTATAGCAGAGTGTTCAATCTTGGTATTATCAGACCAAAGACTCTTGTTTCTCACAGTCAGAGAGTCCTTTAGGTGCTTTTTTTGCAAACTCAAGACGAGCTTTCATGTGTCTTCTAGCTGAGGAGAGGATTCTGCCTGGCCACTCTATAAAAAAGCCCAGATTGGTAGAATTCTGCAGTGATGAATCTTTGTAGCTCAGCCACAGTGACCATTGAGCTCTTGGTGACGTCACTTACCAAGGCCCTTCTCCTCCGATTACTTAGTTTGGCCGGCTCTAGGATGAGTCCTGGTTGTTCCAAACTTCTTCCATTAAGAATTATGAAGGCCACTGTGCTCTTGGGAACTTTCAGTGCTGTAGAGTTTTTTGGAGCCTTCTCCAGATCTTTGCTTCCACCCAATCCTGTCTCCGAGCTCTGCAGGCAGTTCTTTCCTACTCATGGTTTGGCTTTTGCATTGAAATACATTGTTAGCTGTGAGATCTTGTATAGACAGGTGTGTCTTTCCAAATCATGTCCAATCTACCGAATTTACCACAGACGGACTCCAAGGTGTAGAAACATCTCAAAGATGATCCAAGAGAAATTTGAGGGCCCAGAGCTGAATTTCAAGTGTCAAATAGCAAAGGGTTTGGATACTTATCCAAGTTTTGTTTTTCCTTTTCAATACATTTGCAAAAAATTCTGAATTCAGGGCTTGATGGGAGGAAACATGATTTTTCCATAACAATAACAATGTGAAAAAAGTGAAAGGGTCTGAAGACTTTTCGAATGCATTATATAATTAGCTTTTTTAACCCAGACCCTCCTCCTAAACAAGACATAGTCACAATACTCTTTGATTGTTTTTAAAGGATTAACAGCAGATTACGTTGAGGATTAAGCAGATGATTCATTGGAGAATTTGCACTATAAGCCTTCTTAATGCTCCATGTTAAAGATATACTCCCATTTCCTCCACCATGAGTTTTCTCCATTGCGTCTCTAGGATGTAAATGTTCATCACAAACGAGCAAGCTAGTACCCAATATACAGCATTTAAAGGTAAATCTGCTTGCTGCTGTGTGTTTGCATCATGGTAATTCTGCCCTTTTACAATAGTGTTATTTCTAAAATGATAAACTACACACAGTCATTTGTTCATTTACAAAATGTTGTGCTGAAAGAATTATAAAAGCTCAAGGATGTATGTGCAGTTCCTTTGCTCAGCCATTATAAGTGACTTTCATGTGATGGTGTAATATGTTAAAATTAATGTTTGTGATATACATACACAAGACTTGAAACTAGATTGAAAAACACTGGTTTAATGGTGAATGAACAGAAAAGACAAGTCAGACTCCAGTCAGTCTGCATTGCTCGGAGTTGCTTTGTGCTAACAGTTATAATTGGGCTGTGATTTAAAGCCTCTCGCATGGATAGGCTTGGTTTAGCTTTATTCGAAGGGTGGGCCATTTCCCTATGATTACCAGCAGAGAAGGTTGTTATATGGAAAATACAGTATTATCACAATAATAATAAGTATTGCAGATATCAATTCAGTCTGCAATGGGAAAATGATTTTTTCAATATAAGCACGTACAGTGGGGCAAAAAAGTATTTAGTCAGCCACTGATTGTGCAAGTTCTCCTACTTAGAAAGATGAGAGAGGTCTGTAATTTTCATCATAGGTCCACTTCAGCTATAAGAGACAAAATGAGAAAAAAATCCAGGAAATCACATTGTAGAATTTTTAAATAATTTAATTGCAAATAATGGTGGAAAGTAAGTATTTTTAATACGTTTTTAACAACCTGTAGCTACTGAGGCATTTTGTCTGCTTTCACATGTATTGTGATAAATATTGTGAATCATGAAAGTGTCTTTAAATCTTGTGATAATATTCATACCATATTGACCACCCCTACCCAGAATCTTTTCTGCAAGTAAATGCTAGATTTCTCATACAACTTGTAGTTTACAGACTGTTCCCTTAAGTTAATTTGGCATCATTACATGACAAGACGTTGCAGGGTTTGTATGAGTTCATATTAACACACAGTCTGTGGCAGCGTTGTACTGTAAAGCTAGAAGTTATGTGTATGATAATGTACTTACTGTATTTTTCGGACCATAAGGCGCACTTAAAATACTTTAACTTTCTCAGAAATCGACAGTGTGCCTAAAAATGCGGTGCGTCTAATGTAGGAATTAATTCTGGTTGTGCTTTCTGACCTAGAACCGATTGTAGATGGTACACGGCGCTCATAAATCTGTCAAAATGTTTTAGCACAGCCTTGGTAAGTTACGAAGCTTATGGCCACCATAGTGCGCAGCATCGCGGAGTAATACGGTATGTGCTTCAGCATTAGGGTATGTGCATTCATTCATTCATTTTCGAAGCGGATTTCAAACACAACGCTATCAGTCACGCAGTACAACATGGACATAGAGCAGCTGCGAGAGAATTCAACATTAACGAATCAATGATACGGAAGTGGAGGAAGCAAGAAGACGCCCTGCGCCAGGTAAAGACCAAACTGAGATTCGGACGGAACTTAAGAGTTTTGTTTCATTTAATCTGTCTTATAACCCGGTGCGCGTTATGTATGAAAATATACCCGTTAGCAGCCGATCGTTGATATTACGTCTTATAACCCAGTGCGCTTTATAGCTCGGAAAATACGGTAATATTTTTTTTTTATTATGTAGTCAAATCTTATTTTTGCTTGATTGTAGTATGTCTTTAGAAGTGAAAACTTAACCTGATTTATCGAAACAGATTTTCTAATCTGTCACTTGAAGAGAAAATCTGACTTCAAAAATGTCTTCATTATGGCTTCAGTCTACAACTTCAAACTTGAGTATCAAACAGCTATGGATATATCCTAGTAAGGAAAGCTTGCGATTATAAATCACTAACCAGTCCTAGACATAACTGTCAAGCTGAAGGCAGAATTTGACTGAATACTTACAGGAAAAGTTTCTGTGTATTTGCTGTATTAAAATAATAGATGTACCACCTGCATCTGCATCACATGCACATTTCAACAATGGGGAATTAAGTCGGTGAGCATAGAGGTCTATTTTAGATCAGTCTCCAGTTCTTGGGATAGAGCACAGTTTAAACTAAAGTGTTATGTAAACCGGTTTCAGAGGGTGTGACATGTCTGTTTAAGACTCCGTTATGTCACAGTGGCCTGGTTAGCATATCGCCATCTGGACTAATGCCTGGAAGCACAATGGAGGATCCACCTGGAGTAGGGAGCTTTAATGAACACAAGAGCCAGACAGTCATGCCATTAATTAAACTATGAGTTTATGGGATGAGCTACTGTCCCGAAATAGTTGCTGTAGTTGTTTTTGAAAGGGTGACTAATAATAAAGTCTTAAAAAGCTTGGATTTGTAGATGTAGTTAATATAGGAGATTAATTCTAGAAGGATTAGTTAGAATTGGGAGTTTTATGAAGACACAACTATTCTTGATTCTTGATTTTTGCTCCTTATAGTTTACTCTTTTGTGGTGTTCATTTGCGGAGCTATATTTGTAAATGGTGTATATTATTGTTATTGTTATTTATTTTTCCTGATGATAGCAGTAGTAGTAGTAGTAGTAGTAGTAGTAGTAATAATTATAATAATTATAATAATAATAATAATAATATATATGCTTTTGTGTGTGTGTATATACATATATTTCATTATATATAGTAGATTAATAGCATTTGTAGATTATTATGGTAGATTTGTTATACAATGTCCAGTTCTGTGATGGCAGTGTTAATGCAGAAAAGTATACTGAGGTTTTAGAGCAATGTTAATTCCTTCAAGATGACATCTTTTCCAGGGACATCCATGCATTTTTCAACAAGACAATGCAAAACAAGTCAAATCAGAAAAAGTTAGGAATTAAATATGTAAACCCCTTCCAGTCTTTCTCTGAGGAACATTGTTTTTAAATATTTAAATAATTTTTATCACGCATTTGTTGACAAATGGGAGATTTTCTGGACATTTTTGCTCATCAAATACTCAGCCTTTCCTGGATGCTGCTTTTGTACCAAATCATGATGATAATCACCTGTTTAAAATAATTATTTAGTTTTTAAAATTCATTACTATCTTTATATTGCCCCCATCTCAACTTTTTTGGAATGTTTTGCAGGAATGGATATTTATTAACAAATTAAATAAAGTTGACGAGACAAAACATGAAATATCTCTGGTTCATACCTTTTTGTAGCGAAATAAAAATCTAAGTAAATGTAAGGAACACTGCATTTTTATTTTTATTTTTTTGCATTTTCCACACCATCCCAGCTTTTTCCGATTTGGGGTTATATTACTATTTGTATTTAATAAATATGTAATTTTCTTAATAAATACGTGAAGCTTAATTTATTTCAAAATTGTATTTAATTGTAAGTTTTCATACTTCCATAAGCTATATTACTTTTCCTTTAATATTTCGCTGATTGTGCCTAGATATTGCTAGAATAGCTTGCTCCTGTGTGCACTGACCGGATGGTGCTGAATATTCACAAACAAAAGCTGGTCTTCTGCACCAGCTGTCCGCTGCTACTAAGCCACTCAGACTGCGGGATTAGACGTCCAACCCCCTCATTACTGACTCACCAAGGGGACCCCACTGACCCACAGACAAGTATGTGGTGTTGATGTGAATGTGTGTGCAAGAGGGTGGTCTGTAATGGGAAAAGGACTCTTACTATGCAGCTGGCAACCACCCCCCCAACCCTCCCCAAATGAAAGAAAAGCATCTTATGTGCTCGCCCCTGGATGATTCATGGGCCTTTGAGATTCAGAGCGCTGAGAGCAGAGTTAAACACAGCTCTATGATCCTGTCATATCACAGAGATTAAAAGCTTGGAGTAATCCCCATGTCTCTCACCACCAGCATGACGCAGCATCACATAGGCACTGAGAGACCCGTGGAAGTCACTGGTTACAACTTTCAGGTGATTCTTCAGGTGCCTGCACTTTGTGTACTTGTAAACTGTCACGACATTTGGGTTGTTCAGAACTGGCAAATAACATTAAAAAAAGATGGTGAAGGTGGCCAGTTTATAGTCAACTCTTGTTTAAAATAAAGAAGGCTGAAAGGAATACTTCACCTTTTTTAACCTAATCTGTATGTATTGTATTTGTAGTGGCTTACCATGGACAATTCTATAATGAGAAAAGTATAGAGAACCCACTGACTAAAAACTAAGTAAACAGAGCAAAGTATGTGACTGTATAATCCTGTTTCATAACTACAGGTGTACCACTAAAAGACTAAAGTGCAGCAAGATAATTGAACGTAATTACTGCTAATTACAATGTCAGTTATAATTAACAAGTACCATTTTAACATTTATATATCTCTCTAGACACACTACAGAGAGGTTAGGTTAAATCCGCTGGGGTATTCATTTAATATTTCTTTGTTTATTTCCTCAGTTTCATTCTTAGAAGAATCTTGATTTTAAAAGAAACAATTCATATTAGTTCTGTCACTAGGTAAAGACCAGTATTTTACAATAAGAAAGATTTGAATAAACTCTTCAAGCCAAAGTACCTCTAGGTCTGGCCCAACGTTCTACAAGAAAGCTGTATAAAAGTAAATACAGTTTTTCTTTGGTGATCTAATGTACAGTGGCAGGCTAAAGCTGACCTGGGCACCTGTCTAGGAAAAATCATTTTCTGGATTTCACTTTAAATCGGACACGGCCATTTTTGACGAGATCATGTACTGTCCTATGTGCCCTCAGGAGAAGCGTGTTGGGACAGAGTGATTTATAAGTTGTGGCAGGCGTGAAATGTAATCTTACTCTTTTTTTTCTGCTTAAAGTCATAATATGCCAGTCAGGGTTCAGGGATTCATTGGGAAACACTGCCTGGTGAGATTTCTGCTTTTGGTTATGGAATATTATTGCACTGACTCAAGTTTGGACATTTATTCGACTTCTCTTGAGACCACAGATGTCTTGGTGGTTTATTAGACTGATCTGATGAAACTCCTCAGTTTCAGAATTGATCTGAGAAATCCATATGAAAATGTGGATAAATTATTTCTATTTAGAGTTTGCACCATTTATTGTCCATCGTTTCACTTTACTGGCTGATTTCTTAAGAGTTGTAATAAGTTATAATAGAAAATAAAAATCTGTCTTTTACCTCCAGACGGTGTGGCCATAAGTATCTGGTCTCATCAATAGCCTATCAGCGCTGTCGGTGCACAAGCAGAGGCGGGAGTTAGCTCACTTTTGGACTACAGACTGTTCTAACTAGTCTCTAGTCCAAAGGTTTATAGACTTTTCTGTGCAAGTCAGTTGTTTGTTTGTTTGAATTACCATCAGACTGACAAAGCCTGTTAACAAGGCCATGAAAGGACCTATGCATAGTGAGAGCAGATTGATGTTTTTGGTGTAATGGTATAATGAGCATATGTAGCATATTATCAGCGTTTGGACCCAAAAATTTTAAACTTGGTTCGTCACTCTAGAGTACTCTTTTCCAGTGATCTTCATTCCAGTCTTTGTGAGCCTTCCAAGAAAGTGGATTCTTGGCTGCTACCCTTCCAAAAAGACCACTACTAATCAGACTGTAGAAGGGCAAACTTGGCATCCAGATGAAGCTGCCAGATGCTGCTATTGCTAAAGTGTAAGGGGAGATCACATGCCACTGTAGCCCATCAAAGATTTTTCTGATGTTTCTTTAATACTGCATAAAATTTCCAGTAATTTCTGGTTGTGTTCTAATAAAGAAACTAAGAAATAATTATATATGGTCATTATACCATTGCTAACTACGGTATATGTAATCTATTGGTGGCTGAAGACTTATGCACAGTACTGTACATGGCTTAATTCAGCACAGCCGTATTTAAAGAATAATTTGATATGACTTTGACTTCATGGAGACCTAACACAACTTTAATAAATATCAAGGAATGGATTTGTATAGTCACATTTTGTTAACATGTAGCTTTTATAGCCATTTTACATATAAATTATTATTTATATTATTATTATAGTGTGAAGGTCTAATAGAGTAGCTTGCTATTGTCACAGTTTGACTTTGCTTTTCTGTTCAATATCAGAGCCTTACATTAATTCTCTGCATTTTTCAGAATATACAAACTATACATTTATGTGAGTAATGTTAGCACAGATCTAAGAGGCTGACAGCTAGAAGATCTAAGTGAATGCCAATATACCTTGTCTATTGATTCTCAGAAGGTCTCTCTTTTCAGAAAAAATGTGACTTCAGCATTGTACGAACACACCAGTTAATTTGACAACCTATATAATCAAGTTAATCTAAGAGAAGATAAAATCATGATTTTTTTTTTAAATACTTTAATAATTCATATGCGAAATTGGTTAGTGCTTTGCCCTTGATCTACAATGTTGATGTTCTTCAGTTTGTCAGCTGTGTAATTGCAAGCTTTCGTTGAGGCTGTCCAATTTGACACTTTCTCCTTCACATTTTACATATGTACCTCCAACGCTGAGATATTCACAGGAAATTTTACTTCAGACTATTTATAGCAAAACAGAACAACTCTAGTGTACATTATGCTAGGAAAACTGGAAAGTGGCTGTTGGCGTCTGTGTTTGTGAGTTTATCTTGTGGGCTTGAATTGCATCTGCGTGACAGAAGGAAACCACAACAATGTGTGTTTAACATAGATTCTGTCCTATCGTACATTGTTTTGTCTTCTCTCCTGCACTCTTTGTTGTTGTGTTGCTTGTTGTGCTGTGGATTGACTGTGGCTCACAATGTCAGCATGTTTTACAGGCAGTTAGTTGGTGGGAGAACATGTAACTGTTTTGTTGCTGTGTGGTGGATAAACTGATCAGACATTCATTAGAGACTACTGAAAGTGCCGGGAGATACTTTGCCTGTTTAATGATCCAGCGTTTTATATTGACGCTGATGGAAGTGCAGATCAAGACTAATTGGACACCACAACCGGTGGTGTTCCAGTTTGTTAGGTTGTTTTGTGCTGCCACCATCATTGAAAGTCGGTATGGTGTTGAGATATCTATCTATCTATCTATCTATCTATCTATCTATCTATCTATCTATCTATCTATCTATCTATATATATATATATATATATATATATATATATAATATATATATGTGATGTATAACATATATTAAGATCATTATATTATATTATATATATATATATAAAAGGTTTCGCTTATGGGAAAATCCCACCTTGTCTAGAAATATATTATATATATATATATATATATATAATATATATCTATTATATATATATATACATATATATATATAATAATATTATATATATATATATATATATAATAATAAAAATAAATACATAACTAACTAACTAAATTTACTTTATTTATTTCTTTATTATTTATTTATTTAATATATATAATATCTATAGTATCGTCTATACGTATATAATATCTATATCTCTCTCCATACCTCCCCTCCATTTTAATTTTATTTCTTTACTTTTATTTCTTTTATTTATTTATATATATATACTAAAAAAAAACCCCACCTATATAATCCATCACTCCCTAACGCCCTCCCTTTCTTTCATTTCTTTCTTTTATTCTTTCTTCCTTTATTTCTTTCTTCTTTATTTCCTTTTTTCATTTCTTTCTTTCATACATCCCTAAAGTACATCCCTCCCTAACTCCCTACCTTTTATTTCTTTCTTTCCTTTCTTTCTTTCTTTCTTTCTTTATATTCACTCCCTCCCTCCATCCCTACCTTCCCTCCCTCCCCTCCTCCTTTTCTTTTTTCTCTATCTCTCTCTCTATCTCTCCCGTCCCTCCCTCCCTCACTCAATCCTCCTACCAACTTTCTTTGCTTTCTTTCTTTTCTTTTCTGTTCTTTTCTTTTCTCTCTCTCTCTCGCCTATTAGGAACAAGGTAGGGATTTTCCCATAGCGAAACCATTTCCAGAACACTGCATATTCGGATAACTGGAAATTTGCCCCAAACATGCGGATCCATGCAGACACCCCATCCCATCCGAGCAGCAAGAAGTGAGAGCTTGACCACAATCATTCACATAACTTTCCTGACCATTGTGGAGTAGGATGGTGATTTCTGACATTTTAGAGACTGACTAAAATCTCTATTATAACTGACTGACCAAATTTTCTTCCATCCAAAGCCACTATGTGGTCATTAAAACTTTTTAAAAGCTTGTTTTAATGGAACTAAACCAGGCTTAATTTATGTCAGGTAAAGTATGTCAGTAAATTATTATTGTAATGACTTGAAGAGTACAGAAAGACCTCCTATACATTTAGCATACCGTATGTAACTGGACAAGAGTGCTGTTGTCCTATCTATGTGATGTTATTCGTTACTGAATGCTGGAAATACCTAAAAATCCTAATAGCAGAAGAGTGATGGCCCAGTTTTGGCTACACTTGCCATTTTCTTCAGCTCAAATCCCACAGTGGAATGACGATGATGGCTTCAATTGAATCTGGCCGCAAGTACACAGCCAGAACTGTGTAGGGTATCCGTAGGGCCCCATTTGGTCCAACGTGCAAATCCTGCACAAATATTACCTATTGTAGATTACAGGTGGGCCACATGCGGCCCAGAGTCTAAATGCCTGCAACAATTGGGCCAAATCTGGTCCACAATACACTTGCCAAGGCTGTAACTCACCCATTAAAGTCTAAACTGAGCCATATTTTTTTCTGTCTGCTGTCTGGCAAAAGGTCAGTAGTTGATTCTAGTTCATAGTGTCATTTGGCAGATAAGTTTATCAAAAGCAATCTAATTCCGATTACAGAAAGAATTCAACCCAAATGTTATTGTGTAAAGGCCTTGTTGTGGCTAGCAATGGGACTTATGATCTTTCATTCACTAGCATTAGCAGCTAAGGTACCAGTACATTAGGGTGTGTAGAAGCATTGCAGTAACACGGTACTGTTAAAGTATTACTTGTCCTACAGTGTTAAGTTGGCTATTTAAAGCCTGTGTTGTTTTGCAGTGGAAGTGTTTTGGAGAGCTGCCTGAAAAAGAACAGTTTTTGCAGTTTGTGGAACAGTCCTTGTTTTCAGAGTACAAGGTATTAGCTGTCTGTAAACAAGAGGGCTGGTACTAAAGAGGGTACAGAAAATGGTGAAAACACGTTTTGCAAGAAGTTGCCCAATGTAGAAAGAGCTAGATCTGAATGAATGAAATATTCTCATTGAATACTTTGTTCTGTACAAAGTTGAATGTGCTGACAACAAAATCACACGGAAATCAAATTTAACCAATGGAGGAATGGATTTGGAGTCACACACACAAAATTGAAAAAACACACTACAGGCTGATCCAACTTTGATGTAATGTCCTTAAAACAAGTCACAATGAGGCTCAGTATTGTGTGCGCCCTCCACATGCCTGTATGACCTCCCTACAACGCCTGGGCATGCTCCTGATGAGGTGGCGGATGGTCTCCTGAGGGATCTCCTCCCAGACCTGGACTAAAGCATCCGCCAACTCCTGGACAGTCTGTGGTGCAACGTGACGTTGGTGGATGGAGCGAGACATGATCTCCCAGATGTGCTCAATCGGATTCAGGTCTGGGGAACGGGTGGGCCAGTCCATAGCTTCAATGCCTTCATCTTGCAGGAACTGCTGACACACTCCAGCCACATGAGGTCTAGCATTGTCCTGCATTAGGAGGAACCCAGGGCCAACCGCACCAGCATATGGTCTCACAAGGGGTCTGAGGATTCTCATCTCGGTACCTAATGGCAGTCAGGCTACCTCGGTGAGCACATGGAGGGCTGTGCGGCCCTCCAAAGAACTCCACCCCACACCATTACTACTCCAGACCCACTGCCCAACCGTAATGCGGAAGGACCTCCCTTGCACCAAGGCGGAGGTAGCGGTCCCGCTTGCTGGGTGTTGCCCTCCTACGGCCTCCTCCACATCTCCTGGTGTACTGGCCTGTCTCCTGGTAGTGCCTCCAGCCTCTGGACACTACGCTGACAGACACAGCAAACCTTCTTGTCACAGCTTGCATTGATGTGCCATCATGGATGAGCTGCACTACCTGAGCCACTTGTGTGGGTTGTAGAGTCCGTCTCATGCTGCCACGAGTGTGAAAGCACCACCAACATTCAAAAGTGACCAAAACATCAGCCAGAAAGCATAGGTACTGAGAAGTGGTCTGTGGTCCCCACCTGCAGAACCACTCCTTTATTGAGTGCGTCTTGCTAATTGCCAATAATTTCCACCTGTTGTCTATTCCATTTGCACAACAGCATGTGAAACTGATTGTCAATCAGTGTTGCTTCCTAAGTGGACAGTTTGATTTACTTTTAGTTTTATTGTGTTGTTTAAGTGTTCTCTTTATTTTTTTGAGCAGTGTACAATTACAATGATGTAGGAACAGGTTACTAAACTACTGTCAGTCTTTACACTTAAGGGGATGGTATGATGGACTTGGTACTTTTGTATGATGGAAGCCAAACACCATTTACAGCTTGCTACACATGAGTAGGGGAAAGTCATCCACACAAACACGAGTAACTTGCACAAACAAGTCTCTAAACACATCAGCCGAGTTAAAACAGTCTCTAGTAAGTACTGGTAAGATGGTCTCTCTCATTCTCTCTCACACTCTCACACTCTCACACTCTCACACACACACACACACACACACACACACACACACACACACACACACACACAATTGTCTCTCTATCATTGTGGGGACCTTCCATTGACATAATGATTACTGTAGCTAATTAATGCTACACCTAACCCTAAACATAGTCTCAGTAACCTAAAGCAAATTTATTGACTTTTGGTCTTTAAAAAGAAAGTTAATTTTTTTTGTTAAAATAAAAAAAAAACATTTTTCTTGTGGGGAGCAGCAAGGTGTCCTTAATCATGTCAAAATGTCAGAACTTTCGATCATTCCTCTGCTCTTAGGACCTCATTCATGAATCATGAATGCACACACCAGTATGTGCAGTGTGCTGATAAGTTTTTTAGATTCAACCTTCATGTCCAACCAAATCCTGAACTGTTCTGGTGAAACAGTACATGTATTTTGCTGCCAAGCTGCTTTTTAGGATCCGAAACTTCACTGTGACTGCACTTCATTCAATAAACATCGATTTCTGCATCAGAATAGTTTATTTGCTTTTTCTGATGCATTTTGGAGGATTTTTGCTCTGTTCCTCATTTCCAAAGTCTTCGTTATATGGTCATCATTTGTTATTCATGGGCGTGGATTATGGTAATTGTATGCTAATATAAAGGAAAATGGCAAAGTTTTCAGAAAGGTCTATTTTACGTGGAATGTACTCGCAGTTTGCTTGTCTTTTCATGAAGGTTTTATTAATGTGGCTCTTAGCTTCTAACTCCCGCCTCTGCTCGTTGATCTGCAGCGTTGACTGGCTGGTGAGGTGAACAACTGTTTACGGCTGCAACATTAAAAGACAGATATTTGTAGTTCCTTTTGTAATGTATTGTAATTTTAAAGACCTTGGTCATTAAAACGAACGGATGTCGATCAAACAGTGCATACTTGTACACACAGTGGTTTGGATTTGCTTCTAAATGGATGTTGAAGCAATGAAAAAAGGGATACTATTTAGCTTAGAAATTTACATTTAGCAGACTCAAGGACCCAACAGTGGCAGCTTGGCAGAGGTAGGATTTGAACCCTGGACCTTCTGGTCCAGAGTCCAGTACCTTAACCGCTAGGCTACCACAGTCCGTAATCAAAGACTTGTAACAAAAGTCCATGTTACATAATTACCGTATTTTTCGGACCATAAGGAGCACTTAAAATCCTTTAACTTTCTCAAAAATCGACAGTGCGCCTACAAATGCGGTGCGCCTAATGTGTGAATTAATTCTGGTTGAGCTTTCTGACCTAGAACGGATTGTAGATGGTACACGGCGCTCATAAATCTGTCAAAATGTTTTAGCACGGCCTTGGTAAGTTACGAAGCTTTATGGCAACCGTAGTGCGCTCCATCGTGGAGTAATACGGTATGTGCTTCAGCATTAGGGTACGTGCATTCATTCATTCACTTTCGAAGCGGATTTCAAACTCAGCGCTATCGGTCACGCAGTACAACATGGACATAGAGCAGCTGCGAGAGAATTCAGCATTAACGAATCAATGATACGGAAGTGGAGGAAGCAAGAAGACGCCCTGCGCCAGGTAAAGACCAAACTGAGCTTCCGACGGAACTTAAGAGTTTTGTTTCATTTCATGCGTCTTATAACCCGGTGCGCTTTATGGTTTGAAAAATACGGTAATAGAACGTACCTGGTCTCTCGCATGTTCATAATGCAGATTGTCACGTTTGGATCGTGATGATCTGTTTAGTACATAGCAGATTTATTGCGAACACCAGTATGCACAAGCAGCTGTCCGAGTAGCCGATAAACGATTACCTCAGTGTAATTTGTCCAGTCTGCCTGGGAAACGGATGTACCTATATATACATAGCCTTTTGAAAAAATTGCAGTTCTGTGGACAATGCTATTTAACTTGACACCTCTCAAGCGCTGTTCTTTAAAATGTGCTTCAGGTCTGATGCACTGAAATGGTTACAACACCCGCCTCTCCCTTCCTTTCTATCCATTTTCCACTCTGAAATGCATATTTGATCTGTGTGAGTGGTTCTTTATCGATCACATGATAATGGAAACACACATACATGATGGATGATTGATAATTAGACCAAAATCACTCTCAGAATAGCTCATCCATTACATTCAGTACTATTGTTAGGAGCTCTGCTTCTTCTTTTACTGTTGTACATGTACTACAAGCTTTAACTGTACCAATGCTTACTAAAGAGGTGTGGGTCAGATTTGTTACTAAATCCCTTTTTTACGTTCAGCAACTGTTTCCTGGTTTTGCTGGAGAAATGCCTGTTGTTTGCACTGCTGGGAAACCTTGGGTCCTGGAATTCATGTGGATGTTGCACAGGGCAAGCATGGTGTTCTTATGTCAGAGTGAAAGGCATTCTGTGTCTGAGTGAGGACTCTTTTGTGTGTGGTCTCTTTATTCTGAAATGGGAGAGGCAATTCACATTTTCAGAGACACCAGTGGAGAGCAAGGACAGGACACAGATTCAGTAAGCGACAGCGGAATGAAAGACGATAAAGAACATAGCAATCAGAATAAATTAAAATCTGTTTTAATTATATGATTAAGAATACCATTAAGGTGTTAATGAGCATATTTTAGTGGCACTTTGTACGACAGACTGAAGTGTAATAAACTAAATTGGAAATACATGGTGTTTGAGATCAATTCTAGTACAATAAAGATTTTATTTTTGAAGTATTTTAAACTTGACAAAACATAGGAACATGGGAAGTATGAATAAGAGATTTGTAAGGTTGAAGATATAGCAGTGTGGCTTTACCTTTACAGGGTTGGAGGAATTTTAGCCCATTCCTCCGTACGGAACAGCTTCAGCTCTGGGATGTTGGTGGGTTTCCTCACATTAGCTGCTCACTTCAGGTCTTTCCACAACATTTTGACTGGATTAAGGTCAGGACTTTGACTTGGCCATTCCAAAACAAACTTTATTCTTCTTTAACCATTCTTTGGTAGAACGACTTGTGTGCTTAGGGTCGTTGTCCTGCTGCATGACCCACCTTCTCTTGAGATTCAGTTCATGAACAGATGTCCTGACATTTTCCTTTAGAATTCTCTGATATAATTCAGAATTCATTGTTCCATCAATGATGGCAAGCCGTCCTGGCCCAGATGCAGCAAAACGGGTCCAAACCATGATACCACCACCATGTTTCACAGATGGGATAAGGTTCTTATGCTGGAATGCAGAGTTTTCCTTTCTCCAAACATAACGCTTTTCTTTTAAACCAAAAAGTTCTGTTTTGGTCTCATCCGTCCACAAAACATTCTTCCAGAGCAGTGGCTTTCTCCTTGCAACCCTGCCATGCACACCATTGTTTACACTTCATCAAATTAAACAGGACAAATTACACTCTTTATAATGAAACATGCAGTTGTTCAGTTTTCTTTAAAGCACTGACGAAGTCCTCTATTGTCTATCATGATAACGCAATTTATCATGGTATGAAAAAATATTGTCATATTGCCCACCTCTATGTATAAAACTGTTTTTTTTCTATTGATGTCAACATAAAATCCTGCTGTATAGCACTGTTACTTAGGCTAAGTTCACACAGCAGACACAAGTGGCCCAATCTGGTTTTGTCACCAAATCATATTTTATTTTTGGGCTATTAGACTATTAGACTATTTTTTTTAAGATGTGAACTATATCAGACATTTGTCTGAACAGTTCATGCTCCAAGAGTGATGTGTATGCGCAGAAGAGCAATGCTTTACCTGACCAGCTCTTCCAGTTCCACTCTTCCAATCACTTGTAATGTCACTTAGACAGTTTTTAAGACAGCTTATGCCTAGGTATTTTTGTGTGTGTGTTATTTTCATGTAGCCCTGTGAAAAGTACCCTTAAGGACATTAGTTGATATTGTTGTGGTGGAATGGTCTCCCTATCTTCCAGCATTCTGTCAGTGGCAACTAAAAGACAGCACTTTATCACCGATAACCCTGGGAACATGTACAATGTGGTAAACAACTGCACCTCCATTAATCTTCACTATAAAGCCCACACATTGGTCTTGCTGTTCTTAAGCAGACTTGACACAAACTAAAAATAAAAAAACAAAGTCTTCAGTTCTGGAGGTGTGTATATTATGGAGAGCTTGAGGAAATGTTATTTCCAGACCTGTGTTATTTCTAGGTGATGTTTTTCCTTAGTATTAGAGAGAGTTCGCACCAGTATGAGGCCATGGCTTCTTTTAGTTGAGGGATATCAGCTTGCTTGTGCAGAGGAGTTACACTACTTTAGGGTCTTATTCATGAGTGATTGAAAAATGGTAGTGAGACTAAGTATACCTCATTATATACAGTGATGTGAAAAAGTGTTTGCCGCCTTCCTGATTTCCTATTTTTTTTACATGCTTGTCACACTTAAGTGTTTCGGAACATCAAACCAATTTAAATATTAGTCCAAGACAACACAAGTAAACACAAAATGCAGTTTTTAAATGAAGGTGTTTATTATTAAGGGAGAAAAACAACAAACCTACATGGCCCTGTGTGAAAAAGTGATTGCCCCTAAACATAATAATCTAATAAAGCCACCCTTAGCAGCAACAACTGCAACCAAGCGTTTGTGATAACTTGCAATGAGTCTTTTACAGCGTTGTGGAGGAATTTTGGCCACTCATCTTTGCAGAATTGTTGTAATTCAGCCACATTGGAGGGTTTTCAAGCATGAACGGCCTTTTTAAGGTCATGCCACAGCATCTCAATAGGATTCAGGTCAGGACTTTGGCCAGGCCACTCCAAAGTCTTAATTTTGTTTTTCCTCAGCCATTCAGAGGTGGACTTGCTGGTGTGTTTTAGATCATAGTCCTGCTGCCGAACCCAAGTTCGGTTCAGCTTGAGGTCACAAACAGATGGCTGGACATTCTCCTTCAGGGTCACAGCAAGTCTTCCACATCCTGAAGCAGCAAAACACCCCCAGACCATCACACTACCACCATCATATTTTACTGTTGGTATAATGTTCTTTTTCTGAAATGCTGTGTTACCTTTACGCAAGATGTAATGGGACACACCTTCCAAAGAGTTCAGCTTTTGTCTCGTCAGTCCACAGAATGTTTTCCTAAAAGTCTTGGGGACAATCAAGATGTGTTCTGGAAAAACTGAGATGAGCTTTAATGTTCTTTTTGCTCAGCAGTGGTTTTCATCTTGGAATTCTGCCATGCAGGCTGTTTTTGCCCAGTCTCTTTCTTATGGTGGTGGCATGAACACTGACCTTAACCGAGGCAAGTGAGGCCTGCAGTTCTTTGGATGTTGTTGTGGGGTCTTTTGTGACCTCTTGGATGAGTCGTTGCTGTGCTCTTGGGGTAATTTTGGTCGGCCGGCCACTCCTGGGAATGTTCACCACTGTTCCATGTCTTTGCCATTTGTGGATAATGGCTCTCACTGTGGTTTGCTGGAGTCACAAAGCTTGAAATGGCTTTATAACCCTTTCCAGACTGATAGATCTCAATTACTTTCTTTCTCAAGTGTGATAAACAATAGTTAAGTTATGTTAAGTTAAGGATTTTTTTCTCTCTTAATAACAAACACCTTCATTTAAAAACTGCATTTTGTGTTTACTTGTGTTGTCTTGGACAAATATTTAAATTGATTTGATGTTCCGAAACACTTAAGTGTGACAAACATGCAAAAATAGGAAATCAGGCAGGGGGAAAACACTTTTTCACACCACTGCACCTGTACTGTTTTGTAATTATATTTATGTGCTGTCAGCATGATCCTGTGGGCATTAGGTGTGACTGAAATGTCATGTTCGCTTGTATAAGATTACATAAACGTCCTATGCTGGGTTAATTTCCTCGATAGGGAAGGTTCATGTTAGATCAGGAATTGAGGCGATATTGGTTCAGGTTTCTCATAAGGCTTTCCCTATAAGTATCTAGCTAACACCATATGATAAGATGTAAGACCAAATATATAAAACAAGATTTTGAGATGGATGGAGCACATTACCAAATAAATAACTAGTCAGCAGCTTAGAAAGTCACCTTATCAAACAAATTAGGAGCCTGACAGCTTGTTTCTACCATCCTGAAGATGGTTGGCGTAACAATGCAGAGCAGAGAAGATGCTGTCTTGACTGCATGCTGCAGTGCTTTCGGTGCCATGTGTAAATCTGAATCTAAACTGGTTCCATGCTCCCTAAGTAGTGTACGTTATGTGGCTTTATCGATGGTATTTACAGTGAACTGTATATTTAACAGGAAACCACTTTAGGAATAACTATGGTAGTTAGCTTTGACTTTTGAATTGCTTATAATGATATTATATGGCTTTAAGACACACACAGAAACTAATTTTCTTCTTTATCACTACTACTAAGCATAGCACACACTGAGTGTCCATAAGTAGAGGAACAAGCTGAACATTATGTTTCGAGATAAAACTCTACAGCCATGGTTATTAGCTGGTGACACTAGCTTAACAGTCCCACACAAATATAAGGGCTAGAGACATAAATAACCAGGCCATGGGGATCTTTATTTAGAGCTTCATGATGCAGCCGGGTAGCAATTACACAAGAACACGTACAACATTTAGTAGACGTCGAGATCGGCTGATACAATCCTACAAGGGACAATCCAAGCTTAAGGGCCTACTGGCAGGTCGGCATTACTAAGAACTCTCAAACTTTCAGACAATAGTCCATTACCTTAACACAGTGGTTCTCAACTTTTTCATGAGAATAGAGAATATTGAACATGCACGTACATGTCTTTAACTTTCGCACTCCTCTGGAATTGATAAAATACCGTATTTTTCGGACCATAAGGCGCACTTAAAATCCTTTAACCTTCTCAAAAATCGACAGTGCGCCTTTATATGCGGTGCGTCTAATGTATGAATTAATTCTGGTTGTGCGTTCTGACCTAGAACCGATTGTAGATGGTACACGGCGCTCATACATCTGTCAAAATGTTTTAGCACGGCCTTGGTAAGTTACGAAGCTTACGGCAACCGTAGTGCGCAGCATCGCGGAGTAATACGGTATGTGCTTCAGCATTAGGGTATGTGCATTCATTCATTCATTTTCGAAGCGGATTTCAAACTCAACGCTATCAGTCACGCAGTACAACATGGACATAGAGCAGCTGCGAGAGAACTCAGCATTAACGAATCAATGGTACGGAAGTGGAGGAAGCAAGAAGACGCCCTGAGCCAGGTAAAGACCAAACTGAGCTTTCGAGGGAACTTTGAGAAATTAGGGGTGTGTTGTGGCAATATTACATGAATGCGATGGCCTAACAATTTCCTTGTAATACTTGAGTATTATTAAAAGCAAGTACTTCAGTACTTGAGTAAAAATCGGATGCTACAACTTTCACGTTGAAGTAACATTTGACCAATAGGATCTGTAGTTTGACATAAGTAATGAAGTTGTGTGCTTTGTCCTCCTCTGGCTATAATAGAGAGAATACAGTATTACAGAGAATATAATAAGATGGAGAATATAAAACTATTGAGTATAATACAATAGTATATATACTAAATAAACTAATGGATATAATAACATAGAGAATATGGCCTTATTAATCTAGTAAAATGACCCGTAAATGTTCTTGAGCCATTTTGTAATTACTACATCACAGACCAAAGATTGGCAACGGTCTGACCTTGAGTTAAATATGAGGGGTTTTATATGTAAAAATCTAAGACCAAAAAACAGATCAGAACAAATGTGGACAAGCCTTGGAATGTAATCTGTAAGACAACTCCAGCAGTGGTTTAAGCAGTTATGTAACAGACTTACTGGATGTCAGATAAATCCCCATTTATATCAGAGATTCTTACATTTCACTTAGCCAGACAGAAATTGGGGTTGGGATAGATTCTGTTACATGCTGACAAGCTCATGCAGAGTGGACTTTAAAGGTAGAGTCAGCGGTATTGCTGTTAGTTAGCTGAACCTTTAAACAGTGTAGAGAGTTGATCTAATTGATGCTGACAGACAGGGAAATAAACCTAACCGTTAGCAATCACACATTCAAAGTAGCTAAAATACTTCAATGCAGTTGATTTAATCCATCCAAGACATAAGTTTGTGTATTTGCTAGTTTTGCTACTAATACCCTGTATGACCAAAAGTTTGTAGCCACCCCTTCTAAGCAGTGAACTCTTATTTCAGTCATACGTACTGCAGTTCAATGGGTCCTACTGAACACCTCACAGGTTTTCACCTCCTCAACAAGTCAGTTCATCAACTGTCTGACCCACAATCCTAAAACAATTGATAAAAAGGGATTTGCCAACTTTGATGATGGGGAACTTGACTGGTTTGCACAGAACTCTGACAGTGAGCCCAGGCTTATTGTCAAACATCAGTGTTCAAACTCGCAGTTACGTTCAAAATCCAGTGAAAAGCCCTCTCAGAAGAGCGTTGTAGCAGCAAAAGGTTATAACAGGACGTTGGAGGTCATTTTGGGTTGTCCACAAACATTCAGCTATGTAATATATACTAACTGCCTTTTACTTCTCTAGGACATTGTCATATTTCAGGGTTTCAGCCTTGAAAATTGCATAACGTTTCCACTAGTTAAGAAAGGAGTTGAAGGATTGAGAAGGCAGAATTCAAACAAATAAGATTAGAACCCATTCCACTGTGTTTGAATGGCTAATTCTCCTTTTGAGCCGATTCATTGCTAATCACATTGAAAAGTATTGGGTGAAAAATGGGGAATGTGCGCCAGCCCTTCTAACAAAGCCTCCTTGCGGATGATTCGCCCCAGGCCTGAGTTACTCATGGAAAAACCAGTGCTCTTATAGAATCTATCTAAGATGAGATGCGAACCAGTGACTGATCCTGGACCAGCATCAGAAAGAACTTAGAAGTATTTAGCATGTAACAGAGCTGCCTGACTGGCTCTTTGTGCTTTGTGCTTGAATAGGTTTATGTATATCCCTGCTGCAGAGGGTGTAGTGGTGTCTCGGTTTTGTATAACATTTATCCCTGCTAAGCTTGTTACAGCTGCAACAAATCCCAGTGTCAAATGTGATAAGATGGACACAAACTGTCTGTATCCTAACAGAAAAGTAGTCCATGTTGATTTTAAAGTCAGGCTTATTTTTGCTTGTGTGAAGTCAGTTTGTATCACTTTGCTTATCTGTCAACACAAGAACAACCCTTCTATGCTCAGTTTGAAATTTGCATCAGTCTTATCTGAATCACAGAGATGGGTGGACTGCACATTGCTAATCTGATGGCAGACTGAGGCCCTGTTTGCTAATCCGCTTTCATTCTGTTTTGCATAGTGGCTACTACTGGGCTGTCAAAGTTCAGTGGGTGATAAGCTGCTTCAGGGTCTGCACACACGATCAGAAAAAATGGCCAAATCTAATGTTTGAATTGGATACACCACTAACATCAGGCAGATATATTAGAGAAAGAGCATGAACCTGTTAGGACTGGAATACTAGGATCTAAAAGTATGAATAGTTAAATCATTTTCAATATGCAAAATGGCTGAATTCCTGCCATGCACACCATTGTTGTTCAGTGATTTTCTGATGGTGGACTCATGAACATTAACATTAGCCAATGTGAGAGGCCTTCAGTTGCTTTGAAGTTACCCTGGGGTCCTCTGTGACTTCGCCAACTATTACACGCCTTGGTCTTGGAGTGATCTTTGTTGGGCAACCACTCCTGGGGAGGGTAACAATGGTCTTGAATTTCCTCCATTTGTACACAATCTGTCTGACTGTGGATTGGTGGAGTCCAAACTCTTTAGAGATGGTTTTGTAACCTTTTCCAGCCTGATGAGCATCAACTCTCTTTCTGAGGTCCTCAGAAATCTCCTTTGTTCGTGCCATGATACACTTTCGAATACACTTTCAACAAACGTCTGGTTGTGAGAGCAGACTTTAAATAGATCCCTGTTCTTTAAATAAAAAACAGGTGCGTGCCCCCTCACAACCTGATTGTCATTCCCATTGATTGAAAAACCACCTGACTCTAACTTCACCTTTCAAATGGAAACTTCAATTAAACTATTAGAGTTTCACATACTTTTTTGCCACTCAGTGTGTTTGTAATATTGGATTATTTTTTTTTTCAATAAATAATGACCAAGTATAAATTTTTTGTTCATGTGTTTAAATGGGTTTCTCTTTACTCTAGGTCGAGGGTTCCTTTTTTAAATCGGGTCTGATGTTAGGTTATCATATTTATATAATACAGAAATGTAGAAAAAAATTCTTAACAAGGGTTCACACAAACTTTCAAGCACCACTGTACATGATTCAGAAGGCAGTTAAAGCAGACTTCTACTTTTGGCAACCCAGGGCCAATAATCCCACAGGAGATATGTGACACAAACTTCAAATTTAATTATTAAATTAATATTAAATAATCAAATTCATCGGTTTTTTTTTTTTGTTTCTTGAGTGTAATATGGCGGGCGTTTCAACAAGTCTCCCCCCAACAAAGTGTTTCAATTTAGCTTTCCTTTTAATTTCGTGGCACATTTAATTGGTTGCCAGATCCTGAGAGAAAAAAAAATGGTCACAGTTAAGGGAAAGGAGACCAAATAAGACCAATTTTTTATAATCGGCAGGACCTGGTAACTGTTGTCAGGTTAGGGAAATCAGGAAAACTGGTATACATACTAAGAGTAATCCGATTACTGAGATCAAATCCAGTTTTATTTTATTCGAAATTTCCTAATCTGATTACTTAGATTGGCGTGCTCTTTATGCAATTTTCCACTTGGCCTGTATTAGATGCCTTGCATTAATCTGACTGTATCACCTGAACCACTTGCAATACATTAGATAATTGCCTTCTGAAATCTGACTAAAAATAAATAATAAAGTGTGTAAAGTTTAATTGAAGTAGTGCCCTTTTTATAGCCTCAGAGTAGCCAAGGTTTAACAAAAAGAAACTAAAGAAGAAGGAAACAAATGGGGTAGCAATACCATGCCAAAAGGTGTGCGGCACTCATTTTTAAATCTGTAAGCACTAGAGGGCTTGGTTTTGTAGGGGGGGAGGGGAAAAGTCATTGTGTGAGACCAGGAAAGTCCGTAAGCTGATTCTCATGAATTTGTTAGGTGTGAAATGGGGGGTGATGAAGTGTGCCAGGGGTGATTTGAAGCAAGGCTTTGCGGCAGGATTAGCGGGCAGCAGTTGGAATGTGATTATTGTTGCCTGAATGGAGGCCTTCTGTCAGTCCGTGTCCAGCAGACTCCTTCGTCCCCAACTGTCATTACACCTCCTTTTCACTCCTTCATCCTCCTCCTATCTTAAGTTAATCCTCAAGTTCCTTTCACCTTCTGCCCTAATTTTTCAAGCAGGGATGAGGTTCTCATGCCTCCTATAACAAGCTGTGATATACATGGTTTCTCAATCTGTTTTTCCATGTGCACTCAGTTTGAGTGGAAAATGGGTAACATGGGAGGACTGTAAGATCTGTTCTAATGGATTTGTGATCTTATCACTTCGTTTCAAGGTGTCATTGACCTCAAGGCTTCTTCGGTGTCTGAAAATGCAGTATGAATATACTCCCACTTCTTTTTCAAAGCAGAGAAATGTCCCAGCAATCTCCCTTACAGAATGCCGATTTTGACCAATTAACTTCTACTATTCTATCAGAAATGAAACAGGAATCCTTGAGTTTAGAAAGGTATAAACTCTACACTGCATCTGAAGCCTAAACTGTTATACACATGCTACTTTTTAAATTTAATGTAGCAATAATCATAGAAAATATAGTAGTGTATGGTTACATCTCTTTGTAGAGCCATAACATAGGGCAGCAACAAACAACTATTTGGATATGTGCATATTTGGATGCACTACATACAAAATTCCTGTTAATGGCTTAGTGTTGGGTGCTTCATTGTTTTAGAGGTTGATGTGGGCAGAGAAAGAAAACTTCAGTCACAGTGGAGAGCAGGTTTATGTCTCATTGTGTCTGACCTATTAAATACACATTCTTGTCTTTCAAAACACCTATGTTCCTTATTCCATTCTAAATCAGTGCTCACCATGTCTGAAATGTCTCCTCCAAGCCAGACAGTACAGTACAGATTTCCACTTTACCATGGCACCCACTTGACTGCCGAGAGCAGACAGACACCAACACGCCCACCAGCAGGAAAAATCCATCTACTGTCAGTTTCAGGCTGGGCTGCTTTATACTCTTTCTGCAAAACTACAATGCATGGCCAAAAGCAAGCCGAACATCATATCATATGCGCTTGCTGAAAATCCCTCTTTAAAACCACTGGCAGTAGTATCTAGCATTGGATCTACAACAGACTTCATGCTTCTGGGATGTCAGGAAATTCATCCACTTTATTTTGGAACATAGCTGTGTGGATTCCAGATATAGAAACAGTGAGGTCGGGCGATGTTGGTAAGCAATAAGATCTGGCTTGTCGTTTCAACCCAAATGTGTCAGTGTGTTGAGGTCAGAGCTCTGTATAGGTCAGTCAAGTTTTTTCCACATCAAACTCGGCAAACTCTTTATGGATCTCTGTGCATGGGGGCATTGACATGCTGAATCAGAAAATAACTTTTCCTAAACTGCTGCCAAAAAAACTTTGGAAGCACACACACGCACAGCTCTCAGATGGTTATTGAATACATTAAGATTTCCCTTTCACTGGAACCAAGTGGTCCAAATCACCAAAAACAGTCCCAGACTCCTTTTCCACCTCCACCGATCATTGTAGTTGAGATGGTATGTTCTGCCACAAGCCTCACCATGATAAGCATATGGAAATACTGAAATGCTATACATTCTGGATAAACCAAAATTTCCCAATAACACTACAAGACACTGAACTCTTCAGTAAAACCCTGTTCTACTATCCTCAACATATGTTTTGGCGACTTTCCATAGTAGATAATGATTACTGCACATTAGTGCTGGCCGATATGACCTTTAACCAAAATCTCGATGAATTGATTTACCTCAGTTACAATTAATGAACAATTATTTTATTTTGAGGATTTTTTTTTGGTTTTTAATGTTTTTTTTTTTGGTTTTTAATGATTTTTTTTTTTTCTAATGAAAGTCTGCATATCGTTGTGATTTTAAAATAACTGAAGGAAACATACAGATGAACTATGTATGGTTATTTATTAAATATTTCAACCAATTGAAATCCGTTGTGATTCAGTAAGATGTGGCATTGCTTGTTTTTTTTCTTTCCATCTTCTTGAATATTTTTTATATTGTGTAGCGCTTGTAAACACAATGGCGAATGGATTAAGAGAATTTAAAGAAAAGTATTAACAGAATTCTAAAAAGACAAAATCGAACCATAAGGCACACTTAAAATCCTTTAATTTTCTCAAAAATCAACAGTGCACCTTAAAATGCGGTGCGTCTAATGTATGAATTAATTCTGGTTGAGCCTTCTGACCTACAACTGATTGTAGATGGTACACGGCGCTCATAAATCTGTCAAAATGTTTTAGCACGGTCTTGGTAGGTTACGAAGCTTATGGCAACCGTAGTGCGCAGCATCGCGGAGTAATACGGTATGTGCTTCAGCATTAGGGTACGTGCATTCATTCATTCATTTTCGAAGCGGATTTCAAACACAACGCTATCAGTCACGCAGTACAACATGGACATAGAGCAGCTGCGAGAGAATTCAACATTAACGAATCAATAATACGGAAGTGGAGGAAGCAAGAAGACGCCCTGAGCCAGGTAAAGACCAAACTGAGCTTCCGACGGAACTTAAGAGTTTTGTTTCATTTCATGCGTCTTATAACCCGGTGCGCTTTATAGCCTGGAAAATACGGTAATCGACATGGGCAAGATTATGTCGATTAATGGTTCTGAATTTCAATTTGGTTAATTTGATTAATTGCCTAGCCCTACTGCACGTAATTACTACTATGGCTACATCTATCCCAACCTTACCCTCATTAACCTAAAGCAAAAGTTTTGAATATTTTTTTATTTAATTTTTTTTTTTTTTTTGAAGCAGTTACTGTTAAAAAAAAAATAATAATAATTCCTCATGGGGTCTCCACAATGAAAAAATTTTGCCTTTGGTTCACAGAGTATAATATAAATCTGCCCCAAGAGACACACACATCTGGCTCACTATCAAATGTGGGACATTCCACTGACATAGTGATTACTGCAGCTAATTAATGCTACCCCTAACCTTAACCTCAGTGACTTTAAACCACAAGTTTTGACTCTTTTGGTTTTCAAAAGAAAGTTGCCATTTCTGTAAAGAAAAAGCAGTGTTTGTCATTCGGTGACAGCATTTTTGCTGTTTTCCTATGCCAAGTCAGACACACACAAATACATACATACCAATTATTGGCAGCATCTCATTTAAAGAAACCACAAAACTGTGTTTTGACCTGTTTAACACATCAGCCAGGTGAAGCTCATTAGGACTAAATACAGCCCATTGACATTAAACCTGTTATCCTCACATGACCGTGCAGTTACTTTTGGACAATGTAATTCACAGGGCTGCCTTTTTACACTGCATATAGCACTGCCACTGTCTGGTGGTGCTTTCGGATACCTCTTATGCTCTGACACTATCCTTCCAGGTTTTAACAATGCGTTGGACAGTTCTTAACCCAATTCCAGTCATTTCTGCAATCTGCTTATGTTTCTTTTGTTTGATACAGGCCAATAATTTGACCTGTTTGAAACTGTAACATCAACCATGGGATAGGTCTTTTGTACAAAATGTTAAAGTTAAAAGAATTGTTGCCAGCCAAAACATACTAATCACTGCAGTAATTATACAATCAAAGGATCTTGGGTATTTACTTTGAATCCAAAGGGTGATTTCTTTTTTTCCAGGCAGTATGTACTGTGCAGTCCATTTGTATAGTAACTTAGTAGCTATTTGTAGAAACATAGCAGGAAACACCCCTCACAACTGGGTGGATGTACTGGGACTCCAAAACACTGAGTAGCTACTTGGCATACATGAAGAATTACATCACTTTTGTGTGTTTCTCATGTTTTGGTGCTGTATCTAGGGTGGGCCACTCTGCTTTTTTCTCTCTTTCCCTTTCTTTGTCAAGCTTGGAATATTTCAACTCCGGCCTCGCTGTTCTTCCTAAAACTTTCCATGTGTCTGGCCATAAATGACTCAGGTCACTGTAGGCATCGTCAGTGTGCTATTTAAATACGACATGCCCTATTCTTGAAGCTATGCTAAGGCTAACCATCAGTGTGAGGGTCAGTGCTAATGTCATCAGTGCCCTGATCAGATGCATCAGCAAGATTGCCCTCCAAAATAGGCTCATGTGCAAGAGGAAATATACGACGACCTCACTGCACTCTCTTTCCCTCTATCCTACTGCTTGTGTTCCTTAAGACCCTGGAGACTTATTTTAAGTGTTTTATTAGCACTTTATTCCACTGTGGGACAAACCTGCTGCCTCATTTATAGAGACGCATGTTCCTCGACATGATTTGACTCCTCCTTTATAACACCCACAGATGTACTTGCATGGTGCTCAAGCAATACCAATGGTAATAATGATTGTATTTTCAGTTAAGATGATTCAAAAGCTCCAAAAGCTATTTTGTAGCTGATTGTATAGATAGACAGACACCACTGGTGAGCTCCTCAAACAGAGGGAAAACATACAAATAGATTTATACACACAGACAGATGGATAGACAAAAGTTTGTGGACACCCGTTCTAATTATTGATGATAATCTCTGCTATGTTGGCAACTTTCTGTCCTGCTGTCCTCAAACAACGTCCATAGAGAATTGGTTTGTCAACTATGATTGAGAACTTGGCTGTCTTGCACCGAAACTTGACCTGAACTTCATCAGACACTTTGAAAATGCACTGGAAGGCCAAAAGTGAGCCAATATCAGAAGCCGACCTCACTGTCATGCTCCAAAATGTAGTGGAAAAGCATCTTAGAAGTACAATGGCTGTTTTAGCAGCAAATGTGGGGTGCAAACTCCACACTAATACCCAAGCTTTTAATGTGCACATCCACAACTTTAGTTTATATAGTGTAGATGGATGGACGGAAGGACAGACAGATAGATTAGATAGATGGATAGATAATGTGTTGTGTATGGTGATTAAACCACTGCTAAAACAACTAATCTAATGGTCTCCTAAGACTTTTGCACAGTACTGTAAATCAACATTTAACATTTTGTTTCTTGTTCTGATCTGCACATGATCTAAAAATTTTGCCCTTCCTCTTTTCTGCTTGTCTGGTGTTTGCTTTCATTTGTTGGTAATGAGAATAATCGGTAACAATTTGTGTGCACTGTGCGTATACAAAAAAATGACTGTATTCATAATTTCACATTCCTATATCACTAATGTAACAATCAAATCTCTGAACATGGCATCAAATCTGACCATAGGAACGTTTTATAATGAGGGCTCTAGTGCATGGGCTCTAGTGCCTAGCGGGAAAGGTACTGGACTATGGACCAAAAGGTCCAGGGTTCAAATCCCACCTCTGCCAAGCTGCCACTGTTGGGTCCTTGAGCAAGGCCCTTAACCCACAATTGCTTGGATTGTAAGACTGTACCAATTGTAAGTCGCTCTGGATAAGGGCGTCTGCTAAATGCTGTAAATGTAAACGTAGTGCTCTAGATCTAGCATCCCTGGTTCCATTCCACTCTTCTATGCTTTGCCTAAACAGGTCTTGATAGGAAATCAAACCCTCTCCAACAATCAACATTTTAAAACCAATCAGTATTTACTGAGACCAATTTAATGATGCATGAAATTGTAAAATGAAAATGTAAGAAAATGTAATATTCACATATCATAATAAGGGTGCCATTTTTATAGTCTATTTTATAGGCTATTTTTATAGCCTGTCTGTGTTTCTAAAATGATGGGATTCAGCTCGATGACAGTATGGCCCGTGGATTACGACAGTAAAACTGGATAGCACTGTCTAACGCTTTTTAATTCCAAACTGTATGCAGGAGGTATATAGGTTTTTATTAGACCTTTGTCTTCTCTTAAGGTTAAAACTCAGCATGTGCTTTCATTTGCTGACCCACACTGTATATTTTCTCTGCTCACGTCTCTTTAATTTGTCCTGTTCTTGTAGATGGCACTAAGAAGACGGGGGAGCAGAGAAACCTTCAAGGACAAGAAATCTCTATCTCAGGTTGGTAAGAACACACATGTACACATTCAGTACCGGACACACGTCAAATACAAAAGGGGGAGCACGCTGGCACAGTGGGACCCGAGTCCCTGTCCGGCAGCTTTCTGTCCCATGTTCTTCACGACACTTTGACTGTGTGGGTTTATTCCAGGTACTCCGGTTCCTACATTCCAAAGTCATTCATTAGGTTAACTGCCGCTGCTAAAGTACCCCAGTGCCCTGCAGTGGATTGGAACCCTGTCCAGCTTTGGTTTGGATAGATTTGTCCCCCGCAACCGTAAATTAGAGTGGGTATAGGAAAGGAAAGATTGAATACTTGTTAAACATGAAAAACATTATTACTTGGCAAAAAAGTACAGTGGTACCTCAGTTCTCATCTTTAATTTGTTCCAGAACCAAAAACGTCGAGTACTGAGCAAATTTTTCCCATAAGGAATAATGTAAATTGAATGAATCCGTTCCAGACCCCCAGAAAATCCACACTGTATAAGTCATTATATGCATTAATGGAGTTGTATTGTACAGGTGCTCCCTGATTTACATTGTGGATATATTCTAAAAAAATCCATCCTAAGTTAAATGTAACAAGTGTAAGTAATGATAAGCAAGTTCATGTTTAAAACATTTACATTAACCTATGGTTGGCCAAAATCATTAACACAAAGCTTATTTTATAATAAAGTGTTGAAAAATCTCATGTAATTTAGTGAGTAATGGATTGAAAGTGAAAAGTAAAAGCAAAACACTTACTCTATTGATGAAACGTAGTTGCTAAGCTAACTGCAGCCTGTGTTCTGGAGCATTCAATTTCTGTTTTGCTTTTGGTTGGCTCTAATAAACTAACCTTTTTAGGAACCATGGGGTCTTATTTCCACTAAGAACACAGCACTGTAGATGTAAAAATAACACGATAAACAACGAATAAGAAATGGACATCTTCTCTGAGCAAGAGCTATTGTGACTCCAAATCACTGTGTACTGAATCGTAACTCGTGAATCACGAATCGTGAGTTGAGTTTCAGCTAAAATGAGTCAAGCGGCTTGCTCGTAAGCAAGTGCATCGAGTACCGAGCAAACAACGAGTACCGAGACAATTTTTGTAGTCAAAATGCGAGGTGGTTGAGGACCGAGGTACCCGAATTACCCTTTAAAGCTTGTGGGGTTTGGGGGTCCACAGCCTATTCCAGAATTCACTGGACACAGAAGAGCTTGTACAATGAACCACTCCTTCACAGGGCTGGGTAAGGTTCTCTTGAAGTTCTGAGGAATATATAGCCTCTTAGCCTTCCTCAGCCTCCCTCGAGCATCCCAGTATAACACCAGACCTGGCTAGAAGGCACTGAACCCGGGTCACCGAGGTAAAGAATAAGGGGGAAAAAACTATTGAAAATATTAATCAGATAAAATGACTTGAAGAACTTCACATCTTGGCCCTTAATGAAGACACTGGACAGTCTTATAACACTGACGTGTACTGACACGTCTTGTAATTCCTCTCTGTTGCAGGAGGACAGTGCAGACCTGCGCTGTCAGCTGCAGTTTTCTAAAGAGGAATCAGCCCTGATGCGCAAGAAATTGGCCAAACTGGGCCGGGAGAAGGATGAACTGGAGCAGGAGCTGCAGAAGTACAAGTGTATTTACGGGGACGTGGACAGCCCGCTACCGCTGGCAGAGACGCCGGGTGGAGGACCACACAGCACACGCGAGGCTGAGCTCCGGCTACGCCTTAAACTGGTAGAAGAGGAGGCCAATATTCTGGGCCGAAAAATTGTCGAGCTAGAGGTGGAGAACCGAGGCCTGCGGGCAGAGAACGACGATCTGCGCTGCCAGTACGAACGCGATTGCTTCGGACGTGAGCCCTTCTCCAGTGTGCCCACATCTCCATTCGGAGCCGATGCTCCAGAGTCTGCCAACGAGCTGCGTCGCCACCTGCAGTTTGTAGAGGAGGAAGCAGAGTTGCTACGACGCTCCATCTCTGAGACAGAGGACCGCAACAAGCAACTGACCACGGAGCTCAACCTTTTCAAATTCGGGCCTGGACCGGGCGATGGTGAGCCTGAAGAGGCAGAGGGCAGTGCACTGGCCATGTTGAAGCCCGGAAGCAATGGGGCAGCCATTCCATTGAGTGGCATGGCATCCCTGCAGGAGGAGCTGAAAACTGCCCGGCTGCAGATTAACGAGTTAAGTGGCAAGGTGATGAAGCTGCAGTATGAAAACCGCGTTCTGATCTCTAATATGCAGAGATGCGATCTGGCAGCGCACCTGGGCATACGATCTACAAGCCCCCGCGACAGCGATGCCGACAGCGATGCTGGACGCAGGGACGAGGAAGACGAGACAGGACGGCTTTTATTGCTCCACCCTAAGCGAGAAGGGCCTGTAGGTGGTGAAAGCGACTCTGAGGACCTTTTTGAGAAGACAGCCACGTCAGGTTTCGGGAGTGGAGGGAAAGCGCCAGACGTTCCTGAGCTTGGCGGGGTAGAGCTTGCAAAGCAGAGGCGAGATGATCGGGAAATGCTTGTCGGCATCAAAAGGGAGGCTGAGAGACTGGGGAAGACTGTGGATAGGCTCATCACGGACACAAACAGTCTGATCTGTGAAGGGCGTCTGGTCGTTACTGGAGCCGACTCTGTCGTAGAATTCAGGGGGGATGGAGATTCAGCTGATCCCAAGCCTGACTCTGTGTTGCTAGATGCCATCAATGCTCGCATGCGAACATTTCAGGCAGAGCTTAACACCTTCATGGAGAAAGTGGACCATTTGGGTGAAAGTCTGAGGGAACGCACCGACAGCCTTTCGCCTATGCCCAATCTCACAGAGTCGAGCAGCTTCCTGTCAACTGTCACCTCCATGTCCCGTGACTCACCCATTGGAACTCTGGGAAGGGACCTAGCGACGGACTTTCAGGTAGGTCACATTATTCTCCTTTGCTAAGGCTTGCAGCATCTGCTGTCACCTGCCGCATTAAGGTTGTGTTGCTTTCTTACTTCTAAGCTTGAGAATGCATAAGTGGTCAAATCTTCATCTCTGTATCAAGCAAAATGTACATTCATGGGGAAACCGCACAAAACGATTTCTAGTGATCAAGTTTGTGATTCAACAGCAGACACCAGATTTTGTTGACAAATCATTTCAGTAATTGTCAGTTCGTAGGAAAGTAAGCAGTACTGGTATACTCACTGAGCACTATTTTAGGAACACATGTACACCTACACATTCAGGCAATCATTTCATAAGCCAATCATGTGGCAGCAGTGCGGTTCAATGCTTAACATCATGCAGATACCGGCCAGCAGGATTAGGTAATGTTCACATCAGCTGTTATAATAGAGAAAATGTGAGTTCAGTGATTTTGACCATGGGATGATTGCTCGTAGCAGACAGTCTGGTTTGAGTATTTCTATAACTGGGGATCTCTGGAGAATTTCCCACATAGCCATCTTGAGAGTTTACTCAGTTCTTTGGCTCACCAAAAATGGACAGTTGAAGACTGGAAAACTTCGGCTTGTCTAAATCACACAAATCGCAGGGTCAGAATTTGGCATCAACACCATGAGTCCATGGACTTTGTGACAATTTAATTCCAGTCATCAACATCAGTCAAAATGAAGGCTGTTTTGGGAACAAAGGGAGGCTCTACCCAGTATTAGTGTAGTGTTCCTAATAAAGTGCTCAGTGAGTGTATGTGGATGGACATAATAGCATGTTGGAGCATGGGATCCATTTATATTCTGACAGCCCATATTCAGTTTCATTGCTTTTTTTATGCTTCATTCATGGAAAGTATTTGGCTTAGACATTGTTTACTTTTTTGTTTTTTCACATATTTTGGTATTGCTTGTATGCTAATTTGTCTAAACATCTATAGTCAAATTTCTGTAATCAAAACAGAGTAAATGCAACTGTCAAATAGACAGTTTGTCACTGAGACATTTGGTACCCATATTTATACAGTATAATGTGACACCAAATATTTTCTAGGTTCAAGTAGGGTTCAAATCTGGACTCCAGGTCAAAACATGATCCTGATGAACTTTTTTCTCAAGTCATTTCTTGGTGAGCAGAAGAATTGTCATCTTCAAATATAATGTGATTGCTCCTCTTTAGAAAACAACTTCACAGTTAACGAAAGCATTTCTGCCCATCTGCAATATTTTCCTGTATTCCAAAGCATTAATTGACTTTTCACAGTGAAGCAGCTCACCAGTACCAGCAGCTGAATAGGCTTCCACACCACCTCACCTCTCCCTCAATGCCTAATGGGAGCAGCATTCACTCTTATATTTCTTACCAGATCTTCGAAGACTCCTCTCTGGAACATCACCCTGCAACTCAAATCATAAACCATCAGTTCACACAACTCTGCTGAATCAAACTTTTTATATTCTACCAGAAACTTCATTCTGTCCTTGAGGAGTTTCTTAGACAGCAATGGCTTTTGACACATCTTCTAGACACAAAACCTGCTTTAAACAACTTTCTGGTTGTTATTTTGTCAAGAGTCTTGTTTTCTGAGGTCTTGAATTCTGCTGACAGTTTTTGAAGGCTTTTTTTTCCTGGTTTTGAGAACTGTCGATTTCAGCAGGTGGTAATCTGTGCTTGAAAAGGTTTTGGCCTTTCAGATCCTTTCTTTCTGGCTACATCACCTGTTGTTTCCTAGCGTTGGCCTTTTCCCTTGCTAGCTGATAGTGAAATAGGGATTTGCTGTACCTTTAGGGTCTTGTAAATTTCAGAATAGCTGCAGCTGGCCTGATGTAGACCAGCTATGTGTTTTCTGACAGCAACCCCTGTGTGATATTTTGCTGTTTTTCTGAGCAGATCTTCTAGCTTGTTTACCTTGAGACTCACAAGACTGCATATTGTAGATCTCGATCTGTAGGTTTTTGTCATTTCTGGTTCTGTTTAAGAGCTCGATTTCAGGCTTGTGATGGGCTGCATTAGGTATGGCAGATTACGAACTAATGTCTAACCTTTTTAGAAAACATAAGACGAGTTTTAGTATAATTTTAATCGCCTAGGTGTGGCAGCTTGGGTTTTATATCAAACAATATTTTCATGGTTTTATCTTTAAGTACAAGAAGACTATGGGAATTTCCCTGTACCCCCAAACAGCCCAATTCACTGCAGTGATGAGCAAATGTTAGCACAGGTCTTTGGAGTGTATTTTCTGATTGTTAGAACCATTAAAACCCTGTTTTGTTTTGTTTTTTGCCCAGGAAATGTGTCTGTGTGTGTGTACGGTACTGTGCAAAAACTTATTTTCACTCACTTTTCATTTAGATTCATTTAGATTAATCATTTAGTTATATCGTCATTACATTCACAAAACATTCACATTAAAGTTTAATTCGATCCCAACAATTCTTTCTTGGTGAGGTTGTTTGTTTTTTGTTTGTTTTTTTGGTCTGTGAGTGTATAAACAATCACTGACAAAAAAATAATACAAGAAGAAGTTGTTGAAATAAAAAATTATACAACTGAAAGGAGGATCTAGTACCCTGTTAGGATGCCGTTAGCCTGGATACACGACAGGCTACCTCATTCTTTGCAACACTTCTTTTTCAGTGACAGCCTTTTAATATCAGACACTCTTATATCCACAGTCAGTAACGGTGAGTGCTGTTTGCTTTTGATGTTATGGACATTCTAGGTGAGTCCCAAGAGTTGAAAACCTCTGTTGGAGGACATTGTACCTCCATTGTAGGCCCAACCCATACACATACACAGCTATATGCAAGATCCAACACAGAGTTTACTTGCAAGAACTTAAGAATGATCCTTTCCCCAAACATCTTCAGCCACCCGGCTCTTATGCAGTCCCATTTTTCAGTCAAAGCTGCTTCATACTCTGCTGCATTGTCCTCTTTTGCGTGCTGCTAAATAAGCCTGTTAATTCTAGGGGTGCAAAGATACAGAAATTTCACGATACGATACGTATTGCTGTTTTTGCTTCACGATATTTTTTCGATACAAAATGAAAAAAGAAATTTGATTTTAATTCCCTTTTTAATGTAGAGATCAAGGAGGCCAATACATAATAATTTTGTGGACATCTGCAAAAATGTACAAGAAAGTCAAAGGTCATGATAGTTCATAGCTTAAAAAAAAAAAAAAAAACTCATCCATGTCAGAGTAATGCCCACTTTAGTGTTACATCACTTAACCTATTTAGTATTTAGCAGGCTTATTTTTTATTTAAACTTGTGGGCAAGCAGAGGGGTACAGCTGTCCCCAGTACAACAAGTAGCCTAGAAACGCCACTGGTTCAGACCTTAACTCATCTGGTATCTAACAACCCATGCAGTGTTTGTACATATTGAATCCAGCGCTGAATTTCCAATCTGATCCATTAAAAAAAATAAAATAACAAGCTATTTTAGAGTGCATCTTACATGTTATTTTAAGAGTGATTGGTTTATAAGTTTCTAATCAGCTCTGCTGCTCATGAACTGGAGTCAACATGTCAGCAATTTGCTCTTTGTTCGACAGGGGCCTATATTAATTGATACATGTTACCAACACTGAATCCTTGGGTAGCATCACATTTGTGCTCTATGCTGGTGTTAAGCTAGGTGCTCATTGCTTTGGCCTTGCAACACTTGCAAAACTATCCACCATTACAGCCTGTACATATTGTTGATAAAGTCATGATCTGTCATTGTGGTGTCAGATAGAGCTCTGGTAAATTATAGAGATTTTTCTGCACACTGCATCTCACTTGCATGCGGCTTCCACGGTATGGCTGCGGTGCACAACCACGTGCATGCCTGTCTTTAGCACTTAGCATAGCGCTTACGGCACAGTTTTGGTTGTTGGTTTTTAGACTCATGTATCCCTCATTGCATGCGCTTCATAACAAGTGTTTTGCGTTCTTTTTTTCTCCCGGCCCCCTTCTGTCTTTCTCTTTCTTTCCTTCCCTCTCTTTCGGTGTCAGATATTTCAGCCCATTATTCTGTTCATTCTCATACTCGTCCTGTTCTCGTCTCTCTCCTACACCACTCTGTTTAAGTTGGTTTTCCTTTTCACGCTGTTTTTCGTCTTGTAGGCCGCTGTGCCTGTTTCTGTTTCTGTGCATTTCGACTTGATTTTGTTCCGTTATCTTATTTCATTATGCTTGTCGGCCATTTGTTATTTTCACATGTTAAATACTGCTTTTTTGCTGTTATTAATTTTGATTCTGTGTCTCTGCGTGCGATTCTGTTTTTGTCATTCACATTCGACTCCATACATTCCCTCGTTACCTCCTTGTCCACTCCCGCCTTCCACTCCTGACCCCTCCACCCCTTTCCACCCCTCCTCTACCCTCTTCCCACCCCTCCTTTCCTCCCTTCCTCCCTCACTCACAGTCTGGCCGGAGGCAGGAGCTGGAGTGGTCCCTAGGCCGGCGGACTGGCCCGGAGGCCCCTGCGCTCTGTAGATACGCCAGGTCCCACAGTGTCAGAGCCGAGGTCAGTGCCTCGTCCATCTTATAGTGCTGAGTTAAGGACATTTTTACAAATTTTGAAGCTCTGTACAACACAATGACGAGGAAAGGAGGCTTCTGAGAGCATTAGAAAGTTGCTGTTTCATTTGTTTTAGCCTTTTTCAAAATTGCAGAAGTCTGCAGGACTGTTTTGTGCATTCCCCTCTAAAAGTCCAGTGTGAATAATGTATGCCATCTTCATCAGAATGAAAACTCCCATAATACAGATGCATTAGATGTTCTGTAAAGAGAGAAAGGTGTGTCCATCAAGTAGAGCTATATAATAGAAATCCATTTAAATAAATTAATATGATTACCGTATTTTCCGGGCTATAAAGCGCACCGGATTATAAGACGCAATATCAACGATCGGCTGCTAACGGATCTATTTTCATACATAAAGCGCACCGGGTTATAAGACGCAAGAAATGAAACAAGACTCTTAAGTTCCGTCGGAAGCTCAGTTTGGTCTTTACCTGGCGCAGCAGGACGTCTTCTTGCTTCCTCCACTTCCGTACCATTGATTCGTTAATGTTTGAATTCTCTCGGCAGCTTGCTCTATGTCCCATGTTGTACTGCGTGAACTGATAGCGTTGTGTTTGGAAATCCACTTCGAAAATGAATGAATGAATGCCACGTACCCTAATGCTGAAGGCACATACCGTATTACTCCGTGATGCTGCGCACTACGGTTTGCCGTAAGTTTTTCGTAACCTACCCAAAGGCCGTGCTAAAACATTTTGACAGATTTTATGAGCCCGCCGTGTGTACCATCTACAATCGGTTCTAGGTCAGAAAGCACAACCAGAATTAATTCATACATTAGACGCACCGCATTTTAAGGTGCACTGTCGATTTTTGAGAAAGTTAAAGGATTTTAAGTGCGCCTTATGGTCCGAAAAATACAGTAATATGATTCATAATGATTGGGGCTCAAGAGAGAAATGTTAACGATAAAAAATGTTACGATAAATGTTGTGAATGAACTTTGACAAAGATGAATAACTTGAGTAAAGAAGGAAATACAACTTAGTATTAAAATTGTAAATATTCAATATGTTTTCATTTAGTAGGTGTTTTTATGTCACTTAATATTGAGCTGAGCAACTAAGGGTTAAGGACCGTGCTCAAGGGTTTGAACCGACAACTTTCTAATCACTAGTCCAGAGCCTAAACTGCTTAGACATGAAGTATTTTTATTGCATTTTATTTATTTCCTTCATATTGTACAATTCAAACTTTTATTTACTCCAATTAAAATAAGCCTTATTCTGCACCTCACAGTTTAAACTGATTTAAATAATTAATTCAACAAATTACAACTTGGATTTAGGAGTTCCTTATTAAATGCAGCAGAATCAACCCATTAACATTAACCTTAGTTAATTAGCTAACTGCAGAATCCACATTGACTGCTGTGGATTATATTTATTGACCTGAGAAAGCCAACTGGGATATGTCTGTGTGTGAAATACATACAAAAATGATATTGTGGCTATCTGCAGAAACAGCTTTTTGCAGTCATTGACATGATCCAGCAATTTCAGAAAGTATTCTGCATTTTGAAAGCATTCTGGCCTCCACACGAGCTCACGTCATTGTCCATAGCACTCCATTTTGTTTGTGAAGGTCATGCCACTCACAGCTGCTGCAATTAGTTTCAGATTGCTTTAATTTCTCACTCTTACTCATTTACCGCTCATGCAATACAGGCACATTGAGCCAGCATGTAACACCTTTGGTCTTTGCATCTTGTGAATGTTGGAATCCAAAAGACAACTACTGCAAATAAAATGTCAATGACATGGCAGAAGCATTTCTATTAGTGAACGATACATTTTATTGTACTGTAGACTTATCCAATATTGAACATAGGAGAGTCATCAAGTAAATATTAACAATATTAGCAACACTGGAGATGATGGAGGATATTAAACAAGTAAATATTAGCAACGTTAGCAACACTGAACATGGATTAGCAATGGTAGAACATTAGCAACACTGAAACAGAGGTAAGGACAGTCAACATGCGACTCTAAAAATTAGCACTAGTGAGATCTTAAAAAAGCTAATAGACGTTCCTAAAAACTGGCAGTTACTGGCGTACACACATACATACAGCACAGTGCAAAAGTCTTAGCTAGGCCACCATTAGATTACATATAACATTTGTTTTAGCAATTGTATAATGACCATCTATAATTATTTTCCAAGTCTCTTTATTACAAAACAACCACAAAGTGCAGTATTAAAAATATATTTAAAAAAACCCCCAGAGAAACCAGCTTCTATAGGCTATAGTGGCAAGTATTGTATTTAGTGTGACCTCCCCTTGCACTTGAGCAATAGCAGCATCTGGCAGCTTCATCAGGATGCCAAGTTGATTCTTCTACAGTCCTAAAAAGCTTGATCAGGAATGGTCTTTTTGGAAAGCAAGCAGCAAAGTAACCACTTTTTCATAAGATGAACAGGGTGAAAAGGTTAATGTATGCTAAAGCTCACAAAGATTGGAATGAAGATCAGTGGAAAAGAGTATTATGGAGTGATGAAGCCAAGTTTCAAATTTCTGGGTCCAGTTGTCGACAATATGTTATATATGGTCATTAAACCACTGCTAAAACAACAAATCTAATGGAGGCCTAGTGAGACCTTTTAACCTAAACCATTATTCTTTGTTTTGTTTTCATAACTGAAGAGAAAGTCACAGTGCATGGAGAATGTAATCTTTGTTATTCTTCAGCACAACACACTACGATGTAGGACCAACATATGACCTCAAGGTGTTCCTCATATTGCAAGGCATAAAGTGACAGAAGCCGTTGGCAAGTATCTAGTAACATGACAGAAGGACATTTAGATTTCAACTTTCATTAGTTATTACCACAGCAACAAAACGAGTACAGTGGTTCTTGTCATTCATTCGTTCCAGAAGGCTTGTTCAGAACCTAAAACGACCAGCACATTTTTCCCTTAAGGAATAATATAAATTGAATGAATCTGTTCCAGATCTCCAGAAAATCCACACTGTATAATTCATTATATGCATTAATGAAGTTATATTGTACAGGTGCTCCCTGACTTACGAAGGGAATATGATCCAACAAATTCATGAGTTAAATCTATATTAATCTACAGTTCAAAAAACTATATTGTATAACAGCAGAAGCCCTATTTGATAAGTAAGTTTCATGTTTTTAAAAATTTTACATTACCCTACAGTTTGGCCAAAATATTAGCATAAAGCTTATTTTATAATGGTGTAGTGGTGAAAAATCTCATGTATTTAGTGAGTAATTGGATTGAACGTGGAAAAAAAGTGAAAGCAAAAACACTTACTCTATTGATGAATTCTATGGCCCACTAACAAAGCTGCTTAAGCTAACTGCAGCTTGTGTTCTGGGGCATTCAGTCCTGTTTTTTGTTGTGTTTTGCTTATGGTTGGCTCTTATAAACTAAGCTTTGTTATATCCATAGAGACTTAATTTGCACTAAGAATACCAGTACTGTAGATGTAAAAAATAAAGCAAAAACGATAAACAAGGCGGAGACCTTCACTGAGCAATGGCTGTTGTGAATCTGAATCACTGTGTATTGAATTGTGAATCATGAATCGAGTTTTGGCTGAAACGAGTCGTGTGACTCGACTCAAAAGTTTAAGCAAGTGCGCCAAGTACTGAGCAAAAGATGAGAACGGAGACACATTTTTCTAGTCAAAATGCATTGTACCACTGTATACTATAAAGAGTTGTCTGCTAATTCAGAGTTTAATCTATAACGCTTCTGCAACTTCATTTACATTTTATTGGCATCAGCAATGGCAAGGCAATGTTCAGCAAATAAGGCCACATACAGTGGTGTGGAAAAGTGTTTGCCCCCTTCCTGATTTTATATTTTTTTGCATGTTTGTCACACTTAAGTGTTCAAACAGGTGTTTCGGAACATCAAACTAATTAAAATATTAGACAAAGACAACACAAGTAAACACAAAGTGGAGTTTTTAAATGAAGGTGTTTATTATTAAGGGAGAAAAAAAAATCCAACCTACATGGCCCTAATGTGAAAAAGTGATTGCCCCCTTAAACTTAATAAAAGCTGGTTGGGGCCACCCTTAGGCAGCAACACAACTGCCACCAAGCGTTTGTGATAACTTGCAATGAGTCTTTTACAGCGTTGTGGGGAGGAATTTTGGCACTCATCTTTGCAGGTTTTTGATCATGAATGGTCCTTTTTAAGGTCATACCAATCCAGCATCTCAATAGGATTCAGGTCAGGGGACTTTGACTAGGGTCACTCCAAAGTCTTCATTTTTGTTTTTCTTCAGCCATTCAGAGGTGGACTTGCTGTTGTGTTTTGGATCACTTGTCCTGGCTGCAGAACCCCCAAAGTTCGTTTCAGCTTGAGGCCACGAACAGATGGCTGGAACATTCTCCTTCAGGATTTTTTGGTAGACAGCAGAATTCATAGTTCCATTTATCACAAGAAGTCTTCCAGGTCCTGAAGCAGCAAAACAGTCCCAGACCATCACACTACCACCATCATATTTTGCTGTTGCTATAATGTTCTTTTTCCAAAATGCTGTTACTTTTATGCCAAATGTAATGGGGGACGCACCTTCCAAAGAGTTCAGGTTTTGTCTCGTCAGTCCACATAATGTTTTCCCAAAAGTCTTGGGGATCATCAAAATGTGTTCTGGAAAAATTGAGACGAGCTTTAATGTTCTTTTTGCTCAGCAGTGGTTTTCGTCTTGGAACTCTGCCATGCAGGCCATTTTTGCCCAGCTTGTAGTTCTTTGGATGTTGTTGTGGGGTCTCTTGTGACCTCTTGGATGAGTCGTCGCTGTGCTCTTGGGGTAATTTTGGTCGGCCGGCCACTCCTGGGAAGGTTCACCACTGCTCCATGTCTTTGCCATTTGTGGATAATGTCTCTCACTGTGGTTTGCTGTAGTCACAAAGCTTTAGAAATGGCTTTATAACCTTTTCCAGACTGATAGATCTCAATTGCTTTCTTTCTCAATTGTTCCTGAACATCTTTGGATCTTCGGTATGATGTGTAGCTTTTAAGGACCTTTTGGTGTACTTCACTTTGTCAGGCAGGTCCTATTTAAGTGATGTCCTGATTGAGAACAGGTGTGGCAATAATCAGGCCTGGGTGTGGCTAGAGACAGTGAACTCAGGTGTGATAAACCACAGTTATGTTTTAACATGGGGGGGCAATCACTTTTTCACACAGGGCCATGTAGGTTTGGATTTTTTTCTCCCTTAATAATAAACACCTTCATTTAAAAACTGCATTTTGTGTTTACTTGTGTTGTCTTTGACTAATATTTAAATTGGTTTGATGTTCCGAAACACTTAAGTGTGACAAACATGCCAAAAAATAGGAAATCGGGGGCAAACACTTTTTCACACCACTGTAACCATATGCGCTAAGCTAGTTGGTTTCAGAGAAACTGTGGTTAAGTCTAGCCATGACTCTGTATGACTAATTAAATAACTGTCTGTATGACTAATTAAACGCATTTAGCTCCATCCGTGCTTGCTAGGGTATGCTGTTTTGCTGTGTTTGCAGTGCTTCCCATACACATGAATGTAAACTCGGGGATCAGATGGATGTACGCTTGTTGGAAAATGAAATAAGAGAACAAATTTCACCTTCTAGTTCTGCAAAACATTGAAATTAAATCCTTTTTATAGGAGGCAAAGTCAAAGCTTGTTTCATGGCTGGAGGAACTGACTGGCATATCGAATTGGCTCGTCTGCATTTATCATTGTGTGTCTGACACTGAGGATGCTGGGAGCGTGTTATTAGGACACCAGCTCCCTACAGATCAACCACTAAAAACCAGGCCACTGACAGTTCTCCTTACTCTTAGAGCAAAGGGGAAACATGGTATTTTGGGGTTGCAGTAGATGGACTTTGTTCACTGTAGAATTAATTGCTATGAGTTTACTTGTTAGTCCTCTCAAAGCATACTTAATATGCATACACTCAGTGGACACTTTATTAGGTACACCTCCTTGTTTCTGCGTTCATTGCCATTTTATCTGTTCCACTTATCATATAGAAGCACTTTGAAGTTCTACAATTACAGACTGTAGTCCATCTGTTTCTCTACATACTTTGTTAGTCCCCTTTACTCTGTTCTCTAATGGTCAGGACCCCTACAGGACCACCATAGATCAGGTACTATTTGGGTGGTGGATCATTCTCAAGTACTATATGGGACTGAATCTGGTCCAGCTACCAAAAATGTCCAGCCACCAGCATCCTGTCGGCAGCATCTTGTGAGAACTGAAGGATTAGATGATTGCTAACACGAACAGTGTAACAACAGATGAGCTACTGTCTCTGAATTTACATCTACTGTGGTGCTTGAAAGCTTGTGAACCCTTTTGAAGTTTCTATATTTCTGCATAAATATGACCTAAAACATCATCAGATTTTCACACAAGTCCTAAAAGTAGATAAAGAGAACCCAGTTAAACAAATGACTAAAAAATTATACTTGGTCATTTATTTATTGAGGAAAATGATCCAATGTTACATATTTATGAGTGGCAAAAGTATGTGAACCTTTGCTTTCAGTATCTGCTGTGACCCCCCTGTGCACCAATAACTGCACCTGAACGTTTCCTGTAACTGTTGATCAGTCCTGCACACCGGCTTGGAGGAATTTTAGCCCATTCCTCCGTACAGAACAGCTTCAACTCTGGGATGTTGGTGGGTTTCCTCACATTAACTGCTCGCTTCAGGGCCTTCCACAACATTTCGATTGGATTAAGGTCAGGACTTTGACTTGGTCATTCCAAAACATGAACATTATTCTTCTTTAACCATTCTTTGGTAGAACAGCTTGTGTGCTTAGGGTCGTTGTCTTGCTGCATGACCCACCTTCTCTTGAGATTTTGTTCATGGACAGATGTCCTGACATTTTCCTTTAGAAATCTCTGATTATAATTCAGATTTCATTGTTCCATCAATGAAGACAAGCCATTCTGGTCCAGATGCAGCAAAACAGGTCCAAACCATGATACTACCACCACCATGTTTCACAGATGGGATAAGGTTCTTATGCTGGAATGCAGTGTTTTTCTTTCTCCAAACATAACGCTTTTCTTTAAAACAAAAAGTTTTATTTTGGTCTCACCCGTCCACAAGACATTCTTCCAATAGCCTTCTGGCTTGTCCACGTGATCTTTAGCAAACTGCAGACGAGCAGCAATGTTCTTTTTGGAGAGAAGTGGCTTTCTTCTTGAAACCCTGTCATGCACACCATTGTTGTTCAGTGTTCTTCTGATGGTGGACTCATGAACATTAACATTAGCCAATGTGAGAGAGGCCTTCAGTTGCTTAGAATTATACGCCTTGCTCTTGGAGTGATCTTTGTTGGTTGACCACTCCTGGGGAGGGTAACAATGGTCTTGAATTTCCTCCATTTGTACACAATCTGTCTGACTGTGGATTGGTGGACTCCAGACTTTCTAGAGGTGGTTTTGTAACCTTTTCCAGCCTGGTGAGCATCAGCAACTCCTACATGATACACTTCCACAAACATATGTTGTGAACAGCAGACTTTAATAGATTCCTGTTCTTTAAATAAAACAGGGTGCCCACTCACACCTGATTGTCATCCCATTGATTGAAAACACCTGACTCTAATTTCACCTTAAAAATTAACTGCTAATCCTAGAGGTTCACATACTTTTGCCACTCACTAATATGTAATATTGGACCATTTTCCTCAATAAATAAACGACCATGTATAATATTCTTGTCTCATTTCTTTAACTGGGTTTTCTTTATCTACTTTTAGGACTTGTGTAAAAATCTGATGATGTTTTAGGTCATATTTATTCAAAAATATAGAAAATTCTAAAGGATTCACAAACGTTCAAGCACCACTGTACAATGAGAAGCAATATGGTAGACGTGTCTAATAGCACACAGTGAGTGAACACCGGGTATAAAAACTCCAGCAGCACTGCTGTGTCTGATCCACGTATACCAGCACAACACACACTAACACACCACCACCACTTCAGTGTCACTGCAGTGCTGAAAATGATCCACCACCCAAATAGTACCTGATCTGTGGGGGTCCTGACCATTAAAGAACAGAGTAAAGTTGAATAACAAATGTAGAGAAACAGATGGACTACAGTCTAATTGTAGAACTACAAAGTGCTTCTATATGTTAAGTGGAACTGATTTAGAAATAAGGACGTGTTCCTAATAAAGTGGCCAGTGAGCATATTGAAGTGCATAACAATCATTTTTCTTATGTCTCGATATTTTCATATTCTGAGAATCTATGTTCTGTATTGACTGTAATGACGTTCAGCTCCGGGAGCCATGTCTGTCCGATGTGGGCACTCCTTCTCGGGAGGCACAGTTCTGTCTGGACCTGGAAAGGAGGATGAGAGCAGGACAGGAGGAGAGAGACAGCATACCCCCCTCCATATGTCAGGTAGGTGCCATTGTCTGCCTAGAGCCATGATAGAGAGATGGAGGGTAACCTTGTTGCAGCATCTGATGGTAATTGCAGGGGTTCAATCTTTGGCTGCTGTAGATATCAAGTTCAAAAATGCAAAGATTAAGGTGTGGAAGAAGACCTGAATATATTTAGTTACGTACATATAACATGTATACTCAACAGACAAAAAATGAGTAATCAGTGACTGAAACCTACCTAATAGTGTGTAATAACTCCACGAGCACAAATAACAGCTGTAATTTGATTTGGCGTTGAATGGACAAGTTTCTGGATGTAGGCGACATCAATGTTCAGCCACTCTTGCAGTAAATAATTATACAGTTCAGCCAGATTTGGAGGATTCCATCCCTGGCACCTCCTTCAAAGATTTACAAGAGGATTCACATCTGTCAGTCCAGATGTGTGCCTGTTCCTAATTGTTCCTTCACACTATGGCCTTTGGCACACCCAAATGCAACGCAATCTGCAGCTTCCTGAAGAGTTGCTACCACCTTAAACATGTCTGGGGAGTATATTTAATTAATTTTTGTTAGAAATATCTACCTTGTGTCTACAATTTATTGGGTACATCAAATATATTAGGACACTTTACAGGTATATGATTACAGACTGTACTTCATTTGATATGCACTGTCTGTTGATGTGTGCCTATATTCTAATGGAAAGTAGCAACCTAAGACTACAACTTGGAAAGATGATGTAGTATTCTTGGACCGTTCCAAGCACAGAAAAAAGCTTTTCAATTTTTCAAACCTTTATTTAAAAATGAGACATATGTTCCAACCCACTTGTTGTTATCTTTACTAAGAATGGTTCATCAACCAAATAATATTTGGCTCAGCTGTGGTCCTGTATTAAAACCTTACCACCGGTGGACAGGTATAGCTTGGTAAGTAGATATAGTGGGCACCAAAATGGAACATTCTTCTGTTTAGCTGGCATGGACGAAATCTGATGATCTGTTACCTTGCACTGCCATGCCATGATTTTTTATGCCACTGAGTATTGAGTATGAAAAGGCAGTTTTGCTTGGTTTCTCCTCATTTCTTTCCTTAAATATTATTTTTGAGATATATGCAAGATCCGCACTGAGTAAGCTAAGAATGGAATAGAATATCTTTATTGTCATTACATAAGTACAGCGAGATCAAGTTTGCAGCTCCTTACTAGAATGGTTACTCTGGTTATTACAGAAACCTTAATTTACTTGTTCACTGAACACTATATCATCTTCCTTGGATTGCAAGGTATGTAGTGCACTGGTGTTTCTAAAGTTCAATTCTGAGTGGGCAGCACAGTGGCTTGGCGGGTAGCACCGCCGCCTTCCAGCAAGAAGGTCCTGAGTTCAATCCTGTGGCCTGGGTCCTTTTTGTGTGGAATCTGCATGTCCTCCCCGTGTCCGCGTGGGTTTACTCCAGGTATTCTGGTTTCCGCCACAGTCCAAAGACATGCGTGTCAAGTTAATTGATTACGCTAAATTGGCATTAACTCGAATATGTCTTGATGTAAACTTGTGTATGGATGTAGCCTTGTGTGTTAACTTCTTCAACAAACACATTCAACTCTTGTGGTTTGACAATAAAGACCATTCCCTGTATAGAATTGTTAAGGAACCAAAGATTTCATATAAAGATATCCACTATTGTCCTAAGAGAAAAGGGCTAATGGAATAACAATCATTGGAAAGATACAGCAAGACCAGATGCACAACTGCACAAGTAGGCCGACATCAGAGTGTGTGGTTTCAGAAACAGAAGACATACAGGTTTTCAGTTGGCTGTTTCCATAAATAGTGCAGACCAAATACGAGTGTCAACAAAGATGAAGACAAAGAAAAAGTCAGATTTGAATCTGAAATCAGCTTAACTGGGCAAAAGAACACACATTTGGCTGATGGATGACTAAAACACAGTAAAAACCTGATCATCTCCTGTGAAATGGGGCGGCACTGTGGCTCGGTGGGTAGCCTCACAGCAAGAAGGTCCTGGGTTCAATCCCAGGGTGGAGTGGCCTGGGTCCTTTCTGTGTGGAGTCTGCATGTCCTCCCCGTGTCCTTGTGGGTTTACTCCGGGTACTCTGGTTTCCTCCCACAGTCCAAAGACATGCATGTTAGGTTAATTGACTACACTAAACTGGCACTTACTTGAGTGTATGAGTGACTTGTCTTGAGATAACCTTGTGTATGGATGTAACCTCACTGAACATGGCCACTGATGCTGATAGCGACGTTAAATAAATTAATAAACGTAAACCTGTGAAATGAGTTTTACCATAAAGTCAAAGAAATGTGCTACACGCCAGTCCCACCTCTGAGAAGAGCTACAGATTGCATGGGCTGTAATTTACCTTGAATATCTTCAAACACAGATAGAATGTCTAGAATCAATAAACGTAAATTGAATAATTAGAAGTTATTTGAAATTGAAATAAGAAGTTGATTGTCCGTTTATTAACTATAATTTCTGATCAATGTAAAAAAAACATTAGATCTGCAACAGCAAGGTAGTGATTCTGCAAGTGACCGACATGGTTTTGTATGCCTTTTCTGCCGCTGTGCATTTTAATGACAGGCCACCTTTTAATAAAGCAAGCTCTAAAACTGTTATGAGAAGTTGATATGGCTGGGTTTGCACTTTTGGGTGAAGCTGTTAAGATCTTTTGTAAAGTACACTTCAGAGTCCGGTGTTATAGTAATGAAATGGACCTGCCTAATATTGTACTATAAAAGGCCAAATGATTTTCCCTCTGAGTTTATAAGAATTCAGCAAATTAATTGAAGAAAATGAAGACATGGAAAATGACATGGAAAATAAAACGTTTACAAACCTTTGTAGGGAACAAAGTTTCATTTATGGAGCTTCTCCTTGCCACTGTCACCCTTGGCTTGCTCATTTTTTGGTCAAGATATTTGTAAGGTGGTTTTGAGAAAATGCTCCATGGTAAAAATCACTATAGATATAAGTATCCTGGCCACTCGGGTGGTCCAGCAGTCAAATATACCAGCCCACTACTTTGGAGACCTGTTTTCAAGTCTCAGTGGTGCCTCCAGGAGGAAAGGTTGCACAGGGATGATCATCCTGTCCCTGCAGCAGTGGCCAGTCAAGGTGTGTGTAAAAGATGGCTGATGGACACAAGAAGCTTAGGTCGTACCTCTGTACAGATTTACTCTACACATTTACTTTAAATTGATTTCTCCAGCCAGTATAAGAAGCAGTCAGCAGCCACAACTGGTTGTGCCAAATTGGGAGAAAAAGAAAACTACAGCTTATATATTTTATGTTACCACTTTGTACTGTGTTTTCAAGTGATACACAATTTTCAAGGACCTTGTTTATCATACAGAAAAATAATCCCCGAGATGCTTGTATTTAAGTTTTTAATAACTGAGATGTTGGGATAAAACATGATAAATCATATTAGTACCGACTGCAACACCCATTTTTGTTCGTCCTTGCAGGAAGAGGAGATGAGGCGCTTGGAGGCGAGGCGAGGTCTAGAACTTCAGGGGCTGCAGTCACACGAGCCCTCATGGTCACAGGAGAGAGCTGTGCTGCAACAGGAAGTGCGGCTGTTCAGACAAAATGCCATCATTGTCTACATGAAGCTACGTTGGATCCTCATGCACTGGAGGCTCGGGCGCCGGACTGACGCAGCTGGGGAGGGAACTGAGGTCAGTGAGGAAATCAAGATATGAGATACCTTTATTGACCTTGATTTTTTTGTTAACAAAACCACTTTAGTCACTATTAGTGGCACCCCTAGAAATTCTTAGAAATAAACTGTATTTGAAGCATTTTCTCCATTTCTTATTTACTTTTTTAAGTTGTTTGGACACTGTTTTAATAGTGTCCGTGATTTCCAGTTTCAATGGCGGATCAATTCACTAACAAGGTTATGAAAAAATAGACGGAGTGACATAAGTACCTGATGTTGATATAATGTGCTTTACTGAGCAGCCCGTGTGATCTATACATGTACAGTTTCAATTAATTTATGCAAATTTGAGAAATAGTCTGGTTGACGATTGTTTCTGTGACGTGAAGTGCATGAAGTCCAGTCTACGATGAATAACATTCATCATTGCAAGATAAGTCCGTTCACTCCGCCGCCGTCTTGGTAACGCCATCGGGCAGTTATTTCCAGCCATACAAGACCAGACTCCTATCTCTTTGAATGGGGAGAGAGCTATATATCCGAAACTGAAAGAGAAAGTAACATTTAAAATGCATATTTAGAATCGCTAGTGTAATCTGACAAAAATTATACAACTTGCATTGTTCAAATAACACAGAAAAATCCGCATTGTTTATCATTGTTTCTGTGTTATATGTGCATACACACCCCACCACTAGAAAGGGGCCAAGACTTGCCACCCCCCCACCTCTGACACTTGAGTGTGACACAAAAATGTGAGTTCAGAATAGAAGACCTAGGACCCTGCTCAGAGATTCCACTAATTGTGGAGGGGTTTGTAATTTAGCAAATCAAGTACAGTATTCGATTAGCACATCCTATATGTTTCTCTAATTTCATAGCCTGGTAGTGTTGGCAGCTGCTGCATTTTTCTGTAAAGCAATTTTAATTTCTCAAAAGCCTGTGAGTAAAGTAAATGAAAGGCATTTGAAGTTGTTCAGACAAAAAACAATAATTAACTGAGCTGCAGCATTTTATAGGTCTAACTGATGTATAGACAGATACAATTACAGCATGGAAAACATCTATCACCAGAAAAAAACAATGTTTGCATGTTGTACAAAAAGCATTTGTACTGCTAATATAGTAATCACATCTCACCCGGTTGACTCTGTTTGTTTAGCATGAACGAATGGATAGCATTCCTGAGACAGGGCCGGTGATGGAACATGCTGAGGGGGAGACAGAGCGGGAAGACAAAGTGTGTCCTCAGGCCACGTGGGGGGACATCCCTGACCCCGGACCACTCTTATTGTCCCCAGAAAGTTTCCACTATCAGAAACAGGTACTGTACAGCCACTGTACTAGTCTATTATTAATAGATAATACACTCACCGATCACTTTATTAGGTACAGCTTGTTGTTTCTACATTTATTGTACACAACACACATTAACACACTACTATCACATCATTGAATGACCCACCACCTAAATATTAAGTGATCTGTGCGGGTCCTGACCATTAGAGAACCATTAGAGAGTAAAGGGTTGAGAAACAGATGGACTACAGTCTGCAATTGTAGAACTACAAAGTGCTTCTATATGGTAAGTGAAACTGGTAAAATGGATAATGAGTGTAGAAACAAGGAGGTGTACCTAACAAAGTGATTGAGTGTACAATGTATCTGCTGAACACTTTCTTTTCTCACATCCATACAAACGTATTGAATGTGTGTTAATATCATAAAGCACAGTTAAAATACAGCTCTGAAATGGTTTAGAAGTTATGTGTTTGGCTCATCTTCTTAGTTATGCACAAGACCAGCCATACAGAACAAAGTCCCTCTCCTATATAGTGAGTGATAATGACAAGACAGGAACCAGTCCTAATAAGGACACAAGCTCACACATTCATACTGAGACACTTTATGGACACAAGTTGACCTAACATGTCTTTAGTACTGGAATACCCAGAGGAAACCCAAATGGACGGGGCTGAAAGGGATCGTTGCAACAGCACCAATGGATTATCCTACCATCACAGCCTGTGCCTGTTTGATGCCTTACCCAGCCAAAAGACACAGGCTTGAACTCAAACCAGGGTCACCATGGTGGTGTGATAGGGAATCACTGCTACCCCAATGGGTCACAGCTGATAAGCTTGTACAGTGGTATGAAAAAGTTTGGGCACCCCTGATAATTTTCATGATTTTAGTTTATAAATCATTGGTTGTTCAGATCAGCAACTTGAGCTAAATATATCATATAGCAGATGAACACAGTGATATTTGAGAAGTGAAATGAAGTTTATAGATGTACAGAAAAGTGTGCAGTAATCTATCAAACAAAATTAGCAGGTGCATTAAATTTGGGCCACCCCAACAGAAAAATGACATCAATATTTAGTAGATCCTCCTTTTGTAGAAATAACAGCCGCTAAACGCTTCCTACAGCTTCCAGTCTGGATTCTGGTTGAAGGTGCTTTGGACCATTCTTCTTTAGAAACATCTCCAGTTCAGTCAGGTTTGATGGTTTCCGAGCATGGACAGCTCACATTTGTCTAGGGACTGAGATGGCCATTCCAGAATGTTGTACTGGTTCCTCTGCATGAATGCCTTAGTAGATTTTGAGCAGGGTTTTGGGTCGTTGGCCTCGGTGCAACTTTGTCACTGATTCTTGAACATTGTTCTCAAGAATCTGGAGATATTAACTGGAATATGCGATCCTCAACTTTAACAAGATTCCTAGTACCTGCACTGGCCACACAGTCCCGCAGCCTGATGGAACCGCTACCAAATTTTACTGTGGGTAGCAAATGTTTGTCTTGGGATGTGTGCCGCTCCTTGTTATGTCCAAATAACTCAATTTTAGTTTCATCAGTACACAGCACTTTATTCCAAAATGAAGCTGGATTGTCCAAATGTGCTGTAGCACACCTCAAGTGACTGTGGCGTGTCTGCAGAAAAGGCTTCTTCTGCATTACTCTCCCATACAGCCTCTCCTTGTGCAAAGTGTGCTGTATAGTTGAACGATGATTAGTGACACCATCTGCAGCAAGATGAGGTTGTAGGTCTTTGAAGGTGGTCTGTGGCTTGACTATGACTGTTCTCACCATCCTTCGCCTCTGCCTATCTGAGATTCTTCTTGGTCTGCCACTTCGGGAGTTCCTTAACTAGAACTGTGTCTGTGGTCTTCCATTGCGTCACTATGTTCCTCACAGTGGAAACTGACAGCTGAAATCTCTGAGAGAGCTTTTCCCTTTCCCTGAACCATGATGTTGAACAACCTTTGTTTTCGGCCATTTGAGAGTTGTTTGAGCTCCCATGTTGCATTTCAGAGAAGATGCAAGAGGAGAAAAAACTTCCAATGGCCACCTTAACAATTTCTCATAGTTGGATTCCTTGTGTATGTAGATTCAAGGTCAATGAGTACAAAACAAATTTTGTGTTTCCAATAATTTTAGTGCGAAAGGTATTCACATGACCAAGGGTGCAAATTTTATGCACCTGCCTAATTTTGTTTGAATAATTACTGCACACTTTCTGTAAAACCTATAAACTTAATTTCACTTCTCAAATATCACGGTGTTCATCTGCTATATGATATATTTACCTGAAATTGCTGAGCTGGACAACCAATGATTTATAAAGAAAAATCATGAAAATTATCAGGGGTGCCCAAACTTTTTCATACGACTGTAATTAATATAGTAAAATAAAAGCCCAAATCAGAAAAAGTTGGAATGATATGGAAAATGCCAACTAAAAATATATGCAGAGTTCCTTACATTTCTTTTGACTTTTATTTCATTGCAGACGGTACGAACCCGAGATATTTCATGTTTTTTTCTGGTCAGCTTTATTGCATTTGTTAATAAAAATCCATTCCTGCATTCCCGGCCTCCAACATATTCCAATAAAATTTTGCGATGGGGACAATTTGGGGCTAGTAATGAGTTAAAAAATGAAATAATGATGTGATGTCAAATAGCTAATGTTAACAGGTGATTATCATTATGATTTGGTACAAAAACAGCATCCACAAAAGGCTGAGTCTCTGAGGATTAAAGGTGGGCAGAGGATCTCCAGTTTATTAACAAATGTGTAAGAAAATTATTAAAATGTTTAAAAACAATGTTCTTTAAAGAAATAAAAGAAATACTGGAACCGATTTAGTCTGGACAAGAGTCTGGAGGGTCCTCTTCATTTTTGGTCCGAAGCGCCCGACGTCCATTTCTTCCAAAATAGATCTGGAATACTGATTGGTCTGACCACAGATTGATGGGCCCACGTTTCCACTGTGTGATGGTCCATCCCAAATGCCTCTGAGCCCAGAAAAGTTGATGCCAATTCTGGACATTGTTAAAATAAGGCTTCTTTTTTGCACAGTAATGTTTTAAGTGGCATTTGTGAATGTAACTCCATATTGTAGTGCTTGATAAAGGTTTGATAAAGTAATCCGTTGCCCATGTGGTTAACATGGGCCCATCAATCAGCTTATTGATGAATGACTGTTCTTGACACAGTGTCTGAGGGATCGGAGAGTGCTGTCACCTCAGCTACACAGACATGGATTCGACTCCCAGCGTGGCCATGGGGAAAATATGAAGTTTTTATAATCTCCCATGACTGAGTGGATTTTCTCTGGGTGCTCCCACATGCGATTGGTCAGCCAGTATCTGTAAAGTGTATCTGTATGAGTGTGTGTGTGCCCTGTAATAGACTGGCACCCTGCCTCGGTTTGGTTTCCACTTTGCACCCTTGGCTGCTGGTTTGACCTGGGCAAGCAAATGATTGACTGATTAATATTGCATAGCATTGCTAATAACAAAAGCTCTGCATTTTCCTGATCTTCTTTTAATCCCTCTCTGTCTTAGGTTGGTGACAGTAAGCGGGTTCTCCATGCTCTGCGCTCTCTGTTGGAAGAGTTGAGGGCGGAGCTACGAGAGGAGGCACAGAGATGCTGTCAGTTACAGCAGGCACTAGCCAATGAGAGGGCAGCAAGGGAGATGCAACGCGCTGAGATGAGGAGCCATATAGCCCAGGTTCTTTCCCACCCACTAAAACAACATTATAACATGGAGCACTTTAGTTGTGTCAAGTATTAGATCAGATCAGAAGAAGTTTAGTGATCTGTGCTCTTATTTTGAGAACCTAAGGTACACTATAGAGACAAATGGTTGTAGACACCCCAAAAATGACTTGAAAATTAGTATGGAGTTTGGCCACACCTTTGCTGCTACAGCAGCCTTTGTTCTTCTAAGGGTTTTCTACTAGATTTTGGAACGTGACTGTAAGGTCAGCTTCTGATATTAGACGATAAGCCCTGGCTCACTTTTGGCATTTCAGTGCATTTTCAAGGAGTCTGATGGAGTTGAGGTCGAAGTTCTGTGCACACCAGCTAAGTTCTCAATCACAGTTTCTCTATGGATTTTGTTTAAGGACAGCAGGGCAGAAAGGTGACAAACTGACTTGTTGAAACTGAAAACCCTATAAATGTCATATTGAGAGTCACTGGGGTATCAGTACAACCCATTCTACTGCCACTGTTTGTTTATGGAGAATCCAGACATGTCTATTTTGTATTATGAATATGTTACAAGTGAGTGTTGCTGAAATAGCAGCGCTCAATTACTAGAAGGGATGTCCAAAAACTTTTGGCTGTCTAGTTTGTTGTTTCTGACAAATGATATTTTCCATAAACCTTATCTTGATAGCTCTATGGTCATTAACAGTAGGAGTATAATTGGTTCAGCTCATAAGCACAGTCTTAGCACTCTATTTTTATGAAGTAACAAATTGACAGTATAACCCCAGCATATTGTTCTGGTCCATGCCAGTTTTTTTAATGCAGTTGTCAGAATGTTCTGACATTCACGATTCTACACCACTGTGGCATTTGAAAGACATTTAGTCCAAAAAAGCACTTGCGTTACCACCTGCTGAGACCCCCTCACATTTATTTCCCAGCACTCCATCATAAATAAACTACTTCACCCATCTACTGACTTTCCGAATGTGACATCATCATATAAAAAAAGAAAAAAAAATGTAGCCAATTAAAAACCAGTATACACAAACTTGCATGGTATCAGTGCCATTCATAGTGTTGTGTTAAGCATTAATGCAACAGCAATGCACTTTATTTTTAGAATGAATAATGAATGTACAGGTGTGTTCCATTTAATGTCCGCATTACCTTGATACGATGACTTGTTGTGCTGATCGAAATGAACGTTGACCGGACATTACCATAGTCATATAGTAGGTTAGATGGTTTACACATAGTGTTTTTTTAAACAATAATATTAATTAAAATACATTATGAAACCATTTAGTACATTACTGTACAAGATAGTAATAGTTTGTACAGTGGTACCTCGGTTCTCGACTTATTTTGACTAGAAGTTTCTTAGTTTTCGTTGTGTGCTCAGTACTCGGACCTGCTTAAACTTGTATGAGTTGAACCACGAGTCGTTTCCGCCAAAACTCGATACATGACACAATTCAGTACTCAGTGCTCAGTACTCAGATTCACAATAGCTATTGCTCATTGAAGAGTTCCGCTGTGTTTATCGTGTTTTTCTTTATTTTTTACATCTACAGCACTGTATTCTTAGAGCAAATAATTCCCCATGGGTCCTCAAAAAGGTTATCGTATTTTTCGGACCATAATCCTTTAATTTTCTCAAAAATCGACAGTGCGCCTTAAAATGTGGTGCGTCTAATGTATGAATTAATTCTGGTTGAGCCTTCTGACCTAAGAACTGATTGTAGATGGTACACGGCGCTCATAAATCTGTCAAAATGTTTTAGCACGGTCTTTGGTAGGTTACGAAGCTTAAGGCAACCGTAGTGCGCAGCATCGCGGAGTAATACGGTATGTGCTTCAGCACTAGGGTACGTGCATTCATTCATTTATTTTCGAAGCGGATTTCAAACTCAGCGCTATCGGTCACGCAGTACAACATGGACATAGAGCAGCTGCGAGAGAATTCAACATTAACGAATCAATGGTACGGAAGTGGAGGAAGCAAGAAGACGCCCTGCGCCAGGTAAAGACCAAACTGAGTTTCCGACGGAACTTAAGAGTTTTGTTTCATTTAATGTGTCTTATAACCCGGTGCGCTTTATGTATGAAAATATACCCGTTAGCAGCCGATCGTTGATATTGCGTTTTATAATCCGATGCGCTTTATGGTCCGGAAAATACGGTAGTATTGACAGCCAAGCGAAAGGGAAACAGAAACTGAATCCTCCAGAGCACAGGCTGCAGTTAGCATTAGCAGCTATTCTAGCTACCAGAGTTCACCAATAGTTCACCAATTTTATTTTTCACTTTCAATTCATTACTCACTAAACTATATTAGAGTTTTCAACACTTTATTATAAAATAGGCTTTGTGTTAATGATTTTGGCCAACATTACTTACTTATCATTACTTCTCATAGGCTCTGCTATTATACACTATAGACCGCTCAACCAAACACTTGTTAAACTCCTTAGTTCATGATACATTTAACTTATGATGGATTTGTCGGATCATATTCCTTCATAAATCAGGGAGCACCTGTACAATACAACTCCATTAATGCATATAATGCCTTATACATTGTGGATTTTCTGGGGATCTGGAATGGATTCATTCAATTTCCATTATTCCTTAAGGGACAAATTTCCTTCTGGAACGAATGAACGACGGGAACAGAGGTACCACTGTATCTTTTCTAAAACTGAAAGTGAGTGGAATGCTATCCGGTTTTCTGTTTTTCAGGACAGCGATTCTGATTTCTGTCAGGTTTCACGTTTATTCGTACTACTTTTCTGTTATTCAGACATGAGGAACATGTATATGAGACAGATTTTTACTTCCGATTATAATTCTTAAGACCTTGGCCATTAAAGCGAACGAATCGACCATTGATTGAATGGACATTAAACGGCACATACTTGTATTGTACATACATTATATACGACAGTATTTCACAAAGGAGGGGGACTGTGGATGGGATTAGACTGGATTTGTGAGGTTTTATTTTATGTGGCCTCAGCATCAATAGTGGTTTCATGACAGGAGCAAGGTTTAAATCAGACACACTGTCATTAGGCCAAAATCTAGTTAGTGTGTACAGCAAATCACATACTTGTACGCTTGACCCGCACGAGTTATTAATGCAGTGGTTTCTCTTCAGATAAAGACTGTATCTGAACTGTACAGACTGTATCGTTCTAATAATATGTGTAAAAGATGACGAAGAGACAGTGTGTGGTTTGAATGGATTTCTGGTTTGAAATGGACTGAATTGGTGCTACACTTGAGCAGGCGATGAAAGTGAAATAAACATTTAATCAGCAGAGTGAATGAGCTCTCATTTTAATGAATATTAGCGGATTGTGCATGCCTATAAACGCTTCAGAAGCATATCTGGTGTGATACGGCCTTTAATTGAGCAACAGCGTAAAGCATACAGTGGTGTGAAAGTGTTTGCCCTCTTCCTGATTTCCTATTTTTTTGCATGTTTGTCACACTTAAGTGTTTGGGAACATCAAACCAATTTAAATATTAGTCAAAGACAACACAAGTGAACACACAATGCAGTTTTTAAATGAAGGTGTATAAACTACACCTTAACTATGCTTTATCACACCTGAGTTCACTGTCTCCAGCCACACCCAGGCCTGATTATTGCCACACCTGTTCTCAATCAGAACATCACTTAAATTGGACCTGCCTGACAAAGTGAAGTACACCAAAAAATCCAAAGAAGTTCAGTAACAATTGAGAAAGAAAGTAATTGAGATCTATTGAGGTCTGGAAAGAGTTATAAAGCCATTCCTAAAGCTTTGGGACTCCAGCAAACCACAGTGAGAGCCATTATCCACAAATGGCAAAGACATGGAACAGTGGTGAACGTTCCCAAGAGTGTCCGGCCGACCAAAATTACCCCAAGAGCACAGCGACGACTCATCCAAGAGGTCACAAAACACCCCACAACAACATCCAGAGAACTGCAGGCCTCACTTGCCTCAGTTAAGGTCAGTGTTCATGTCTCCACCATAAGAAAGAGACTGGGCAAAAATGGCCTGCATGGCAGAGTTCCAAGACGAAAACCACTGCGGAGCAAAAAGAACATTAAAGCTCGTCTCAGTTTTTCCAGAACACATCTTCTTGATTGAATCCCCAAGACATTTTATTAAAAGAACACTATAGCAAGCAGTAAAACATTCTATGGAATGACGAGACAAAACCTGAACTCTTTGGAAGGTGTGTGTCCCATTACATCTGGTGTAAAAGTAACACAGCATGTCAGAAAAAGAACATTATAGAAACAGTAAAATATGGTGGTGGTAGTGTGATGGTCTGGGGTGGTTTTGCTGCTTCAGGACCTGGAAGACTTGCTTTGATAAATGGAACTATGAATTCTGCTGTCCACCAAAAAATCCTAAAGAAGAATGTCCGGCCATCTGTTCGTGACCTCAAGCTGAAACGAACTTGGGTTCTCCAGCAGGACAATCTTCCAAAACACACCAGCAAGTCCACCTCTGAATGGCTGAAGATAAACAAAATGAAGACTTTGGAGTTTCCTAGTCAAAGTACTAAATGAGACTCCAGTCCACTGTAGGGCTGGAAAGGGTTACTACTGAACTACTTCAGAAATAGCAAATCGTGCCTGTTTGTGACACCCAACTCGATTGTTTGTCTGATTGTTATCGATATAGCATTAATGGCTCACTGTTAAGTGCAGAGTTCGTGTTCTAGGCCAGAACTTTCTGTCTGGTTCAGAAGTTCAAACTTTAAATTCAAGTCTATGACAAAAAAGTCTGTCCTTTTCCGAAAGCTACATTCTCAGTTAGATCATATGTTCCATTATCAGAACTGCCATTAGTTTACATATTAAATCATAACTAAGAGTTTAAATAGGATCTTCATGATTCTTTATGTGCGTGTCCTCATATCATGTCTCTCGACTCTGGGTCGGCAGCTGGAGGAGTCTAGAGGAGCTGAGTTAGGAGATACGGATTCGTCGTGGCAGGAACAGGAGAGGGAGGAGCAGCGGAAGCTCCTGGCTGATAGCCACAGTGTGGCTCTGGAGCTGCGCTGGAAGCTGCGACACGGCGAGCGGCGCTGGAGCAGGGAGAAGAGCGAACTTCTCGAGAGCTTCGAGAGAGAGCGGCAGGAACGGGACCGCAATCTACAAGAACTCCACCGCAGAATGGAGAAGGTCAGAGGTCTAAGATTTAACACTTGAGAGCTACAGGATGTTGGTTGTAAACACGAAAGTCTGGATGTATTAAGCCTGAATTCAACTTTGATGCAATTAGCTCACATTCACTAATTCTGTTCCCCATCGGCTAATAGTGAATTCTATGTAGTGTGTAGAATGTAGGGAAGGCAATGAAAATGGTAATAATGACATAATAAAAAAGCCTTAAAATGCTATTGTGTTAATGCGTTATTAGCCAAATTAAATTTGCATAAAAACTAGGGGTGTGGCGATACAGCGTGACGTGATTCATCGTGATGTACAAATGTGACAAAGTGCATCGTGGCATTATGCCATTTGATGCAAATCCATTTTTGAACACCAGAGGGCGCAGTCATATACATTACATTTACAGCATTTAGCAGACGCCCTTATCTATGGGACTTTACAATTGATACAGTCTTACAATCCAAGCAATTGTGGGTTAAGGGCCTTGCTCAAGGACCCAACAACAGTGGGCAGCTTGGCAGAGATGGGATTTGAACCCTGGACCTTCAGATCCATAGTCCAGTACCTTAACCGCTAGGCTACCACAGTCCGAGGCTACCACATATGCGATGCTTCTCGGTGCATATCTTCCGTACTCAGTGAGCTTGTTTGTTTAGACTCATTTTCAATTTAATTTTGTTGTAGCAGCATTATTTTAATTTTCTTCCATTTCTTTTAATTGCAGGGGATTAAAGAGTCTTCATTTTGTTTTTCATTTCTTTTATACAAGAAAAGCGCACATTATGTTGAATTGTTATTGTTCAGAAATAAAAAAAGGAATGTTTTCACTTAGGGTGGCACAGTCTTTCAGTTAGGGTAGCACTGTCACCTCACAGCGAGAAGGTCCTGGGTTCAACCCCAGGTGGAGTGGTCTGGGTCCTTTCTGTGTGAAGTCTGCATGTTCTCCCCTTGCATGAGAGTACTCCGGTTTCCTCCCACAGTCCAGTGTCTCTAAAGTGCTCCTAGTTTGAGTGTATGAGTGCATGTGTCCTACATTGGATTAGTGCCCTGTGTAGGGTTGTTCCTGCCTTGCACCCTGTGCTGTCGGCTAAGGATCAGCTTCCCCGTGACCTTGATCAGGGTTAAGTGGATAAGAAAATGAATGAATGAACGGATATCACTTGGTTCTTTAAGATATGTTGAAGCTACAATAGAACATTTTGTTTACAAATTTAATTTATTTTAATTGCAGGGAACTAGAGCTTTTTTGTTAAAAAACTTAAACAAGAAAATGTGCATTGTTTTGCATTGTTTACACTTCCGAAAGATAAAAGTAATGCCTTTTATGAAATGTAAAATTGCTAATCAGGAGAAAATGTAATTGTTGGAATCAAATGGCGTATCGGCCACATCACGGCCTCTGTGCCATTTAGTGTCTTATTTCAAGAACATTATTTAGTAGCACATTTACTAGGGTTGCATTTCCTTTTTGGTTCTGAGCTTTTTGATGGCTTTGTGGTTAATTACAACTTCAAACACAATTACAAGGCAGTGTCTTGAGTATGCATCTACTACATAGTTCAATAAAATAAACATCATGCAGCTCTTTCATAGACAAGCGAGAGCCATAGCTGTCGATACTTAATACACTAGTTGATATGCATGCAGTTTTGTATACGTTTGTAAAGTTAAATATAGATATCTAGATGTAAAAATATGTCTGGCCTTATTTTCCCTCTCCTCTTTTCTGCACTCCTCTTCACACTAACTGTCTATAGATGCAGAGGCAATTGCCATTTCTTCACAATGAGGGAGCTTCGATGTCCGAAGTGGGTACACCTCATGTCTTCTCCCCTCAGGACAGCCCATGTAAGGGCGCCCCCAGATCTCCGCGCTCCCCCCGCGCCGCTCCCTGTGCAGTATCACGTTCACACTCTGAATCAGAGGCCACTCAGAAGGAGAGGTAAACACGGACATAACCAGGCTCCCCTGATACATGATGCACACCTCAGTACCATACAACATACTCGAGCGGCTAGCCTATTAGCTACACTGACCTTATACCTACACTGTCTAATCAAGTGGACCAGTTGTCTGCAGTAGGTTGGGACATGCCTCTTAATCATTGAATTCAGATGTTTCATTAACATCAGCAAAGAGTCTGACTGAGCAGCTGCATGCAAGCCTTACATCACCAAGCACAATGCCAAGCATCAGATGGAGTCAGACCTATTTTTTTAGACCCTCCCCCCATTCCAGTGAGTGTGTTATTTTATTGAACTTATGCAAATTGTATTTTGACAACCTCGCACACCCCCTGTGATGTTTGGCTCCTCCCTAAGGGGAGCCCAGAACCTAAGTTAGGAGCCACTGCACTCAGGAGCAGTGGAAATGTATTCTGTGGAGTGACAAATCATGCTTCCCTATCTGGCAGTCTGATGGATGAGTCTGGGTTTGGCGAATAACAGGAGAACGTTACCTGCCTGAATGCATTGTGCCAACTGTAAAGTTTGGAGGAGGAGGGATAATGCTATGGAGCTGTGTTTCTTGGCCTCTTGGTTCCAGTGAAGGGAAATCTTAATGCTTCAGCATACCAAGACATTTTGCCCAATTGTATGCTTCCAGAGTGGGAACAGTTTGGGGAAGGACCTTGTTAGTTCCAGCATGACTGTGCCTCAGTACACAAAGCAAGGTCCATAAAGGCTTGGCTGTGTGAGTTTGGTGTAGAAGAATGTGACTGGCCACTTCCACTCCATCAAACACCAATGGGATAAACTAGACCAGAGATTGCGACTCAGGCCCTCATCCAACATTAGTGTCTGACCTCACAAATGCTCTTCTGGATGAATGGACAACATTCTCACAGACAGTCCATAATACTCATGGATTTAGAAAGAGATGTCATAAAAGCTCCTGTAGGAGCGACGTGTAGGTGTCCCAATACTTTTGTCCATGTAGTGTATCTCAAATTAAAATACGAAACAAATCAAACCTTAACAATCCGTTCTAACAAAAATCACATCTTTAGTTTTTAAGTTCACTTCAGTGTTTTGGAGCCTTTAAATAATTGATATAAGATTCCTAAAATCAGGCAAGAATTGTGAGGGGTATTAAGGAATGGCTGCATGAGAACAAATGGAATTGGTGTTACAGTATATTTAAAAAATAAAAAACAGCTAATGATATGATGTAACATATAATGAAACACTCTTGTTCTATTCTGCAAGAAGAATACGGCCGAGTGAGAACCTCTTCCTGGACGCTCTGTCTCTGGATCCTCCAAACGAAGCTGAAGTACCTCCTTCATCGAGGCTGGAGAGTGAGAAGAGGTTCCCTTGCCTCAATGAGGTATGACAAGGCTATTTGAAAAACCCTTGTTGATATATGAATGCACAGGGTTAATGACAGGACATCTATTTTTGTGTTCAATTACCTGCTTTTCCATTTAAATAACATTATAAATGTATGATGCATCATATTATTCTGCAACTCCACTTGTTAATTTAAGACGAGGTTAATTTTAGACATATTTGCGTTACAGCATCCTTGGACGTAAGAACTGTATATGGATTGTCAGATCTACATACTGTATGTGTATGCAGTTAAAGTATTTAAAAAGAATACTGTAATTACTTAGTTCTGAATACAATTTTTGGCATTACATTTTTTAAATGTTTTAAAAATTATACAAAAACAGTGGTACCTCGGTTCTCGCCATTAATTTGTTCCAGAGGGCTTGTTGACTACCGAAAATTGCGAGTATAGAGCAAATTTTTCCCCTAAGAAATAATGTAAATTGAATGAATCCGTTCCAGACCCCCAGAAAATCCACACTGTCTACGGCATTCTAAGTATTAATGGAGTGTTGTACAGGTGCTGTGTCTTTAGAATTTTCTTTATTTCTGCATAAATATGACCTAAAACATCATCAGATTTTCACACAAGTCCCAAAAGTAGATAAAGAGAACCCAGTTAAACAAATGAGATAAAAATATTATACTTGGTCATTTATTTATTGAAGAAAATGATCCAATATTACATATTAGTGAGTGGCAAAAGTATGTGAACCTCTAGGATTAGCAGTTAATTTGAAGGTGAAATTAGAGTCAGGTGTAAGAAGGGGAGGATAAAATAAGGGGAGTGAGGGGGGGGGCACACTGTTGTTTATTTAAAGAACAGGGATCTATCAAAGTCTGCTTCTTCACAAACCACACCTCCCCCCCCCCCCCCTCCGTGTCCCCGTGACTGCATTGGAAGTGACTATGAGGGTGAGGGTAATCGAGGACCTAAGTACTGGAGCAAAAGGACTTTATGGCAAGACCCGTGATGTACAAAAGTCCCCTTTTTTTTTGGCATAGCGAGTGAAAACGTACAGAAAACAAAGAGAGAGGGACTAGGAGGCCCAAAAAGAGTGTTGATGCTCATCAGGCTGGAAAAGGTTACAAACCCATCTCTAAAGACTTTGGACTCCACCAATCCACAGTCAGACAGATTGTGTACAAATGGAGGAAATTCAAGACCATTGTTACCCTCCCCAGGAGTGGTCGACCAACAAAGATCACGCCAAGAGCAAGGCGTGTAATAGTTGGTGAGGTCACAAAGAACCCCCAGGGTAAACTTCTAAGCAACTGAGGCCTCTCTCACACTGGCTAATGTTAATGTTCATGAGTCCACCATCAGAAGAACACTGAACACCAATGGTGTGCATGGCAGGGTTGCAAGGAGAAAGCCACTGCTCTCCAAAAAGAACATTGCTGCTCGTCTGCAGTTTGCTAAAGATCACATGGACCAAAATGGAACTTTTTGGTTTATAAGAAAAGTGTTATGTTTTGAGAAAAGAAAACACTGCATTCCAGCATAAGAACCTTATCCCATCTGTGAAAACATGGTTGGTGGTAGTATCATGGTTTTTGCTTGTTTTGCTGCATCTGGGCCAGGACGGCTTGCCATCATTGATGGAACAATGAATTCTGAATTATATCAGAGAATTTCTAAAGGAAAATGTCAGGACATCTGTCCATGAACTGAATCTCAACAGAAGGTAGGTCATGCAGCAAAGGACAGCGACCCTAAGCACACAAGTCGTTTCTACCAAAGAATGGTTAAAGAAGAATAAAGTTCATGTTTTGGAATGACCAAGTCAAAAGTCCCTGACCTTAATCCAATCGAAATGTTGTGGGAAGGACCTGAAGCGAGCAGCTAATGTGAGGAAACCCACCAACATCCCAGAGCTGAAGCTGTTCTGTACAGAGGAATGGGCTAAAATTCCTCCAAGCCGGTGTGCAGGACTGATCAACAGTTACAGGAATGTTTAGCTGCAGTTATTGCTGACAGGGGGGTCCCACCAGATACTGAAAGCAAAGGTTCACATACTTTTGGCACTCACTAATATGTAATATTGGATCATTTTCCTCAATAAATAAATGCCAAAGTATAATATTTTGTCTCATTTGTGTAACTGGGTTCTCTTTATCTACTTTTAGTACTTGTGTGAAAATCTGATGATGTTTTAGGTCATATTTATGCAGAAATATAGAAAATTCTAAAGGGTTCACAAACGTTCAAGCACCGCTGTTTCTTTTAGTACTCAGAACAGACACGCTTGCGTCGCTGCTATAGCAACCAGTCTGGCTACACTGAAAGTGATTACAGTCCAAACAGACAAATCTGATTTTGTCTCTTGTATTTTGCAATGCAGACAGTCTGTCTAAATATCAGATTTGAGAAGGAAATCTGATTTGCCCTGCAGTCTGAACATAGCCATATTCTCTCCCAGCATATAAGCACAGAAAAAAAGCCATTTTATTTTGGAATGTTTCAGTTGAAAGATTGGTACAGTGACAAAGTGAACAGTCATTCCACAGGTGTTGATTTGTGGAATTTTTAAAAGCTTCGAAGCAGATCATGCGAACAGAAATTTGAATTCTGTGAATAGCAAAGCGGATTTTGTATCCTGAGGTTGTGTTAATCTATCTGTTTGTGTCACAGGCTCTCAATGAGATCTCAGACAGAGCAGATCCTGCACTATTTCCTGAAGAAGAGCTGAGCAGTGGCAGTCTCCTCAGGTATTTTGGATGTGTGAGAGTATGTGTTTTATGCATTGGCTGAAAACCTCACCCAACAGCATCAAGCATTTACTAACAATGAATTAATGACGCTTTGTTTAATATGTAATTCATATTTAAAGTCATTACTCCCACGCTTACTTAAACATCATGGGCACACTGTTTGTTTGTTTTCAGTATCACATTTTCTGATTAAAATAACAGGAAACTAGATACGAAAAACTAGATACAAATTCTATATAAATGTATATTATGTACATACAGGTATATGCCTTTTAAGGACAGACTAACAGATGAGGTCAGACAGGAATCGCCGTGGACTATGATGTTTGCAGACGACATTGTGATCTGTAGTGAGAACAGGGAGCAGGGTAGAAGAGACTTGGAGAGGTGGAGGTATAATCTGGAAAGGAGAGGAATGAAAGTCAAATGTAGTAAGACAGAATACATGTGTGTAAATGAAAGGGAGGCAGGGGGAACAGTCAGGCTACAGGGATCAGTGGTCACAAAGGTCCAGGAGTTCAGGTACTTGGGATCAAACTGTCCAAGGAAATGGGGAGGGGAGTGTGAAAGGAGGTGAAGAAGAGAGTACAGGCAGGATGGAGTGGGTGGAGAAGAGATGTCAGGAGTGCTGTGTGTGACAAAAGGGTCACAGCAAAAGTGAAAGGAGAGATTTATAAGAGAGTAGTGAGACCAGCCTTGTTGTATGGCTTTAGAGACAGTGGCACTGACAAAGACACAGAAGCAGAGCTGGAGGTGGCAGAACTTAAGATGTTGAGGTTCTCTTTAGGAGTGTCTAGGGTGGACAGGATTAGGAATGAGATCATCAGAGGGACAGCACAGGTTGGGAAATTGGGAGACAAAATCGAGAGGGAAGACTGAGATGGTTTGGACATGTGCAGAGGAGGGATAGTGGATATATTGGTAGGAGGATGTTGGAGATGGAGCTGCCAGGCAAGAGACGGAGAGGAAGACCAAAGAGGAGTTATATGGTTGTGGTAAATGAAGATATGCAGGGAGTTGGGGTGAGAGTAGAGGACGTGGAGGACAGGGTGAGGTGGAAACGTTTAACTCGCTGTGGTGACCCCTGATAACGGGAGAAGCCGAAAGAAGAAGAAGAAGAAGAAGGCATATGCCTTTTAAGAGCGGAAGTTCGTTGTTTCGTCTGTGTCAGTGTTCATTTTTTTTGACTAATGATTTTTGTCATAGTTTTTATCAACAAGCCTTTTTTTCTAACGAAAATGACCCGCTGACTAAATAAAAATGAATGGAAAAAAACACTAGGACGACATCCAATCAGATCTAATTCAGTTTTATGGAAGGTAGGGACAGTAACCCCAGGAAGACCATACAACCAGCATCTGTACTGTTTCTTATGAAACCAATTCGAAAATGTCAACACCTGAGAGAAAGAGGAGAGCCGATATATGGGCACGTTTCTCATTTGATATTAAGGAAAACAAGACTCTTTAAACCATGTGAGGCGACCATCTTTGGTAAAAATACAACAACCTTGAAATGACATCTGCAGACATGGCATCCTGAAATCCCTGCAAAACTAAGCGTGTTAATACTAACGTTTTTTCATAAGCTAATGGTGTTTAATTGTGAACTAAAAGACCCCAGTGCTGTCCTGTAATGTTAATGTTACTGAATAGAGAAATTAGTCATTCGTCTGAGATGTGTTTTTGTTTAAAGTTTGATGGGTTTCTGTGTGTATTGCACATGCAAACACAAATATTGTTCCATAACTGGTTAATAGATGATTAATATCATCCAAGTGTATATAATGAGGGAAATGTCATAGCTAAATGTCATATTTTAGTTAACTAAAGCTGCTGTGGACTATAATTTTATTATAATTATTCGACTAAAACTCAATCAATTCAGATGACTAAATTGTGACTAAAACTAAATTAGTCAAAAGTCTATGACTAAAACGAACTCAAAATTTGCTGTCGAAGTTAACACTGGTGTGTCGGTGTGTGTAACTATCTTACCTGCTCATTAGTTCATATTTGGACTAGAGACTGTTCTAACTCGGTTGATGTGCTTAGAGACTTTTTGGTGAAAGTTATTCATGTTTCTTTGGGTGACTTTTTGCTACTTATTTGTAACAAGCTGTAAGTGGTGTGGACGTTTTTGTGCCTGTCCTATTGTAAGTAGTACTCCTTTGTTTGTGCACCACCACCTGTGGTACAAGCTATAACTGTATAAACTGGTTCACATTCACTAGTTGAGTCTCTGTTTCATCTGGATGAGTTTCCATGTTGTTCGTAATACTGTCTATCAACGCATTTTGGTTTCTTAGTTATATCTTGTGCATCTTGTGTTTTCTTTAAAATGCCCTTTATATTTATGTTACATTAGTCCGGTAAACAAACTCTTTCTTAGAACGTAATGCAGGTGTTAACGGGTGCGTATCTGTTTATGAAAGCTGTTATAGCCTCATTTTCCAGCTCAACATTAATTTCAGTAATGGCTCAGCTCTAGGTCTGAATAGCTGTTATAATCTCTAATGTCTCCACAGGGCAAAGTCCATCTGTTCTATGAGTGAGTTCCAGCGTTTGATGGACAGCTCCCCGTTCCTCCCAGACAAAAGCAAGTCGGGTGAGCATGGGCGGGATGATGTGACTCCACCCCTCTCTCCTGATGACCTGAAATACATAGAGGAGTTTAATAACAAGGGCTGGGATCTTTCCACTGCCTCACTGTCCTCCTGCCCCATCCCAGGCCCTTTACTGCCCCCGCAGGTGGTAGAGGCATGGGTGGAGCGAGCAGATGCCCACAGACCATCCGCTTCCTCATCAGATGCATTCCCGCCTGCCTCGTGGTTCCTCACCACTAGTGCCACGCTGACAACCAACACCACAAGCAGCCTGGAGCAGTGCCAGCGACTGGCAGCAAGAGGCGGCCCTGTTCCCGAGCACTTTGGAGTCCGTGTGCTCCACAGCCCCACTCGGGCCGAGAAGTTAAACGCAGGGCCTTCAGATCAGGAGTATGCACTCTCCAAAGTGAGCAAAACGACGGAAGGAGAGGATGTTTTCAGAGGTCGGTGGCCATGCGAACTGAGACACTTGGAAGGGGGTGAGCATACAAGTTTATGCACAGCAGTGGGTTACACGTCGTCCTTAGAGCTTGAACTGTCGCGCAATCTCAGCGACGACATGAAGGAAGTGGCATTTTCCGTCCGTAATGCTATCCGTTCCAGCACAGCCTCCGGAAGCAGTCCTGCGGAGAGGCAAATGCGAGATGCAGCCTGCCAGACCAACTGCTCGGCGACACGCAGCACACAGACCTCACAGGGCATTAACGTGGCACTGCAGACGCTTTCCAGTCCACGCCGCTGCCTCACTCCCGTGTCCTCCCCCTCACGTAGCATGAGGAAGGCTCAGTACTCGCCCGCCACGCAGGCGAAGTTCGAACGGCCGTGTTGCTCCCCGAAATATGGCTCGCCCAAACTCCAGCGCAAGCCCTCGAGTGCACCAAGTGCGCAGGGCAAACCTGAACCGCCCGCCACCGCATCCAGAGCTCCAACGCCAACGTCTCAGCCTCCTAAAGGCAACAGCGAGTCAGCGTGGGCTCGATCCACCACCACCCGTGACAGCCCCGTCCACGCCACCATAAACGACGGCCTCTCCAGCCTTTTCAACATCATCGATCACACGCCCATTACTTACGACCCCAAATTTAACAAGTCACCAAGCCGCTCCCGACCCAGTGACGCCGGATCTGCAGAGTCCAAAGCAGCCAATGTTGGAGCACCCCAGGAGCTGGCAAGGCCGACCAGAGGCCGTTCACCAAGCCCTATCCAGCTCATTGTGGAGTTGCAGGGTGAGAAGAACCCAGAGACCATTAGCATCAGGCAGGACTTGTCAGCTCCACCGGGCTACACGATAGCTGAGAACGCAGCACGGATACTGAATAAAAAACTACTGGAGCAGGGTTTCAGAGAGGACAAGAAACAAGGTTCAGCCGTGGCAGCCCACAGCAGGACGGGAGAAGTGGACAAACCTGGATGTATCGAGGTAAAGCTGAGCTGTTCTAGTACTTTTAAAGCCAAATGCTCTCGCTGTTGCTGTACAGCGATATGCGAGTTTCACATTTCAAGCTTCTTGCAGATGATGCAGACTAAGTACTTGATTTGGCAAAATTGCATGCCTTCGTGGAAGCATGGGAAAGCAACGCTGTGCTCCAGCTTAACGATGAGCAAAAACTGCTGCTTATACTTTTCTGGCTTTAGACTCACGCTTATCTGCCTACGGGTAATTGCAGTTGCTCTAAAGCTCTTGCAGAATTTTGTAGCTAGTGTCGGTGGCACTTGGTAAATAACTGTCCATTTGGATGAGTAAAACACAGAGTGAATGTGTCAACTCATGCAGGCCAACAGTCATTGAAAAGGTCAGGCTTTAGATGTCTGTGGAGACTTTGTATTAGCAGTAATTTGAAGAGGCAGAAGGTAACCGCTGAAGGAATGAATGCCATGACCTACACTGAGGGAGTTAACTTAATGATGATTAATCCTTACAGTGTAATAACTGTAATGGTATGGGTCTGAATTGAATTGTGTGATGAGTCCTTTAATCATATATACACCAAGAGTGCAGTGTAAAATCAAGCGAGCAAGTTTTTCAGTGTGAATCCACGTTAGAAAGTACATTGGAAAGCATACATGACACAAAAACAACATAGTCAAATGTTTCTGGACACCCCTTCTAAATATTGAGTAAGTAGTCAAGATCAAGCAGTGTTTTGAGTAAGGTCTCAACTTGTTTTCACAGTTTCATTAAGTGTGGAGAGAGGTCAGGTTTAATTTTTGAGGTTTGATTAAGACTGTACCCATTAGTTAAAGGTACAGTTTGCCAAATCCTTTATGGAACCCTAGTTTGGTGAACAGAATTTTGGGATAAATGCAGTGCTGCCCTGAATGTTGCAAAAATATAGCACGTTTTATGTAGCATACAGTGTCATACTACCTATATACTGCCTACAGTGGTGCTTGAAAGTTTGTGAACCCTTTAGAAAGTTCTATATTTCTGCCTAAATATGACCTAAAACGTCATCAGATTTTCACACAAGTCCTGAAAGTAGATAAAGAGAACCCAGTTAAACACATGAGACAAAAGTATTATACTGGGTCATTTATTTATTGAGGAAAATGATCCAATATTACATATTAGTGAGTGGCAAAAGTATGTGAACCTGTTCTTTCAGTATCTGGTGTGACCCCCCCTGTGCAGCAATAACTGCAGCTAAACGTTTCCTGTAACTGTTGATCAGTCCTGCACACCGGCTTGGAGGAATTTTAGCCCATTCCTCCGTACAGAACAGCTTCAGCTCTGGGATGTTGGTGCGTTTCCTCATATTAACTGCTCACTTCAGGTCCTTCCACAACATTTTGATTGGATCAAGGTCAGGACTGTGCTTAGGGTCGTTGCTGCATGACCCACCTTCTCTTGAGATTCAGTGAGATTCCTGACATTTTCATTTAGAATCCTCTGATATAATTCAGAATTCATTGTTCCATCAATGATGGCAAGCCATCTTGGCCCAGATGCAGCAAAACAGGCCCAAACCATGATACTAACACCACCATGTTTTTTTTTTCTTTCTCCAAATCCATAATGCATTTCTTTTAAACAAGTCCACAAAACATTCTTCCAATAGCCTTCTGGCTTGTCCACGTGATCTTTAGCAAACTGCAGACGAGCAGCAATGTTCTTTTTGAAGAGCAGTGGCTTTCTCCTCGCAACCCTGCCATGCACACCATTGTTGTTCAGTGTTCTTCTGATGGTGGACTCATGAACATTAACACTGGCCAATGTGAGAGAGGCCTTCAGTTGCTTAGAAGCTGCTCTGTGGTCCTTGGTGACCTCACCAACTATTACACGCCCTGCTCTTATAGTGATCTTTGTTGGTCGACCACTCCTGGGGTCCAAACTCTTTAGAGATGGACCAGTCCAAACTCTTTAGAGATGGTTCTGTAACCTTTTCCAGCCTGATGAGCATCAACAACTCTCTTTCGGAGGTTCTCAGAAATCTCCTTTGTTCGTGTCATGATACACTTTCACAGACACGTGTTGTGAAGAGCAGACTCTGATAGATCCCTGTTCTTTAAATAACACAGAGTACCCACTCACACCTGATTCTCATCCCATTGATTGAAAACACCTGACTTTAATTTCACCTTAAAATTAACAGCTAATCTTAGAGGTTCACATACTTTTTCCACTAATATTGTAATATTGGATCATTTTCATCCATAAATAAATGACCAAGTATAATATTTTTATTTCATTTGTTTAACTGGGTTTTCTTTATCTACTTTTAGGACTTGTGTGAAAATCTGATGATGTTTTGGTCATACTTATGCAGAAATATAGAAAATTCTAAAGGGTTCACAAACTTTCAAGCACCAATCTAGATGTTCCTGACTGAAACACTGTAGCATTGTGCTATGTGGTGTACTGTAAACTCTGTTTTTTCCTCTGAATGGACAGTAAGGATGATCATACCAAAACCCCCCTCATCCCTTTTCTAGGTTCCACAACAAGAGCTTGCAATGATGTTTCCTGATGGCATAGGCCTTTTTATTTGACCAAACTCTCCTGTATTTAGCGAGGTTGTATTTCTGTTCTGAATAGTGTTTTGCCCTGTCTCCTTCTCCAAACTGTCTCCAGAACCATACTGTCTTACTCACTGCTCCCTGGGGACTATAATGCCGCTTGTGAGCATGAGCCGTCCCGTAAGTTTCTCTCTCTGACATTTGACCTCACAGTTCATCCATGTAGTGTTCCACTGTGTTTTATGGATCTGTCACATCCGCTCCTCTGAATCACTGCATGCCACATGTAAGGCTGTCCGGTATTATGAGGAACATAGTGTTTTCTTTGTGTCTGACTTTTAAATAATCTGGCGTAGGTGTGAGCATGCACATCATTGTCTGATTAACTAATTCCACCAGTAACTCATGTTTAGAGATGCACCAGTTCAATATTGTCTATCAATATCATGGTTCCTTACTGGCCTGGAAAGCTGTATAGCTCAAAATCGGATTTGACATATATATTTTTTAACTGATCCACCTTAAAAACCCTGTCATGTTAGCGTTCTGGCAGCTAAATGTCACTAGAAAACCATCACGCACATTGTGCACCATTAGATTAGATATACTATTGCTTTAGCAATGGTAAAATGAGCATATATAATTATTTCTCAGTCTCTGGAATACAACCAGAAAATACAGGAAATGAGTGTGCAGTATTAAAAAATGGAGAAATATAGTGGCTACAGTGGCAAGTATTGCATTACCTCCATTTAAAACATTTGAGCATCCCCATCCCATCTGACAGCTTCATCGGGATGCCAAGTGGACTTTTCTACAGTTTGAAGCGTGATCAAAAAGGGTTTTTTTTATAAAGATAATACCAACTTTTGGAAGGGGAACACGGTTAAAATCCTAAGACATGCTAAAACCCAAAAAGACTGGAATGAAGATCAGTGGAAAACAGTATTATTGAGTGACAAATCCAAGTTTGGGTCCAGGTGTCAACAATTCGCTATATATGGTCCTTATACCATTGCTAAAGCAACAAATCTAATGGTGGCCTAAGACTTTGCACACTACTCTACATGTTGTGGACTTCCAAAGTGAGTGCACAACCATTGGGAAGCTAGATCAAGTCTTTTACAGTTTATAGTCCAGCTTAGGTTGCCAAGTTATGATTCCAAGGTTGTTAAAAACTGACTGAGACATGTTAAATGACATGACACAGATTTTTATGCATGTGAACACAGCATGAAAATGATCTTAAAGACACCATTCGTTGTGCTTTTTACATAACTTGGCAGCAAAATCTTTCAAAGAGTTGGAATGAAACTGTCACGCAAATAGGAAATTGAAATTGGAACTCAGGTAATTAGTTTACTGACATACAATTACTATCACAGTCAAAATGGTGGCTCCCTGAGGCTCAGGTGATGCAGTGGTCTAAGATAAGAGTTTGCTTTTCTGAGCACATACGATGTCCCTGGTGGTGGATGAATTTGGGGAGCCTTGAGTGTTCCTCCATGTCTTTCTTCGTCATCTGAGGAGTGGCCCTGGTGCAACTGGGAATGGCAAGAGAATGGGGAATTGGATCAAATTTTGGAGCAAAAAAGAGAAAGAAACATGTATATCCCTGTCCAACCTGTTTTCACCAATTTTACTCTAAAAACATTCTTTCTTTCTTACTTAAAATGTGTAGTAACATTTTTTTTTTTCCTTTTGCAGTATATTTGGGGTGATAATTAGATTCACATGAAACAGTAGCAGCTGCAATAAGTAAACAAGTGATATTCAGGTAAGGAATATTTAGACTGAAGAATAAATTATAAGTATATGAAATATCAGTAGTAACTATATAATAAGAGCACAAATGTCAGGATTAGAAAGCCTAGAAGCTACGTCATCCTGCATAGCTCCCTTTTGACCCATTTCCCCTTCCACTTCCACTTGTTTTCACACCATGGTGTCATGGATATAAAGTTCCAGGAGGGTTTAAATCGAGGAAGCACAGCCAGCTGTCATTAGATAGCTGGGTATGGAAGGGGAAAAAGGTCATAAGGGAGGCATATAGAATGACATGGCTTCCAGGCTGCTCTTGACACACACTATCCTGACAATTACTCAATGATTATAACAAATAATAATAATAATTTTAAAAATGCAACAGGTGTAATATTTAGGAGTAGCCTATAATGTGCAATAATGTTCTGGCACAGTGAGGAACTGTTACATAGCGTGATCGCTGTTGGTAGATTTTGCTACAGAGCTGTATGAGCCATTTGCTGAAGGTGCTCAAACTAGACTAAATTATTTTTTATTTGTTTTTATAGCTTATTGAGGTGGCACGGTGGCTTGGTGGGTAGCGCAGTTGCCTCACAGCAACCAGGTCCTGGGTTCGATCCCCAGGTAGAGTGGACTGGGTTCTTTCTGTGTGGAGTCTGCATGGGTTTAGTCCAGGTACTTCGGTTTCCTCCTACAGTCCAAAAACATGCATTCGGTTACCTGAAAAAAGTGGCCTGATCTGAGTATATACAGTGGGGCAAAAAAGTATTTAGTCAGTCACTGATTATGCAAGTTCTCCGACTTAGAAAGATGAGAGTGGCCTAGCCAGTCTCCAGACCTGAACCCCATAGAAAATTTGTGGAGGGAGTTGAAAGTCCGTGTTGCCCCCAACATCACTGCTCTAGAGTATCTTCAAGTATCCTTATAACCTTGTGTCTGTCATTAAAACGGCCATTGATGCTGATAGCGACGTTAAATAAAACCAACAAATAAATTCATAGCTTGTTGGTCCACTCAAATAAGAGAATAACAAAATGGATTTAGTTGTTGTCTCACTTGATATTCAGCGAACAGAGTGGATACATGAAACATTATGAAGTACCTTATTGTTTGGTTACAGCATACACAGCCACAAATTAGATTTAGACTTCATTCATAGTTTCCCAAGCAGAAGAGCAGTAATGCATGTAGATATATGATTTTCATGTGAAGAGATTCGGTATTGGATCAGGTATCAGTACAGTATCTGACTTCTTCAAACTGATATAAATATCATTGCATGGAAACTATTGGAACTGTGCATCTTTAACTAAGATACTAACCCAATAGGCAAGTAGAATGTTTTTGATTTAGTAGCTTGAAAATGGAATGTATTTTCGAATTGAATGCGATGTTGTGTCAAAAGATCATCTAACACCAGACGTCATTCTGTCTACATCAGAACACACTGCTAGCGTATTGCATGGGTTTGATGTTTCCACAGGAAATTTTAGGAGCCCATTGTTTCCAGTAGGTTCTGCTAAGCATTTGTACGGACGATGATGTCTTCCATTTCTGTCCTTAGCTCTCTTACAGTTCTTTCAGTGGAGAAGACGTGGTCATTAAAGAGGATTAGATATCTGGACTCCTCACTAACAATGTCTATCTCTACCTTCCTTCCTGCTCTCCATCTTGTGTTAAACAGACTGCTGAAGTGCGTGTATCATTGTTGCATGCTAATGACAGTTTTTTGTGCTGCAAGCAAACATTGTTGCCTGACCTGCTGAAAGCACAGCTTAGACCAGCATTAACAGACTGTACAAGTAGATCTTGGCTAGCAAAACTGACTAGCAAAAAGCTTCACATGCTGGTTTAGCTTAACGTTTTTGCAAGGGTTATGTGCTTGTAACCAAAATACATAATGTTGGTCATGCTGGACTAAGCTGGCTTACTTCAGCAGCTAATACGCTGTACTGTGTGTGTGCTGCAGATGTTTAACTCTGGCTGTTTGCTTTGCACCTCGCAATTTCACGACTAAGACACATCTCTGTCGTATGGAGACTACTCCTGGGTATTTATAATGCTAATTTTAGTGATGATAAATAACTATGAATAAGGTGTTGGTGAGTCCCAAGCATTTTTGTCTAGTTAGCAAGTGTCTGTGTAATATAATGCAGTGCTTAGTGACGAGGTGAGTTTTAGAGAAGAGATCCAGCCATTCGGACATCCATCGGTTCTTTGCACCACCTGGGTGCCAGTACAGAGAAAAGTCATCGCATGGCTGAGGCTTTCTAAAACCAGAGCCCTGATGAAAACAAAATATCCTAGAGCCCGAGACATGGAAATGAGGACGGTAGATGGCATTAGCTCAAACCAAATCAGATGGCAGTAAATCGCTGAACTGCGCATGCCATTGCGCGAGAACCTAAAGCTACTGTTTACATTTACATTTACAGCATTTAGCAGACGCCCTTATCCAGAGCGACTTACAATTGGTACAGTCTTACAATCCAAGCAGTTGTGAGTTAAGGGTCTTGCTCAAGGACCCAACAGTGGCAGCGGTGGGATTTGAACCCTGGACCTTCTGGTCCACAGTCCAGTAGCTTAACCGCTAGGCTACCACAGTCCCCAGTACTGTTTACTAGACTAAATAACACCAATACTGACTCATTTTGTCTACATTATAATATTTATCATTTTATTTATTATATATGCTTTTGTCTTAAATTCTATTCTAAATTCTATTCTATATTTTACTATACACTTCATAATATTGTATGCTCTTTAATTTATATTTATTTATATTTGCTTTAAATTTGTTTTATTATGAACTTATTATTTAGGTAACGTAGTTTAATTCCGTTTTATATTTTCCCTAAATTCGATTTATTATTTTTGTTTTTACCATTCTGATTTTCAATTTTTTTAAGTGTTTTTCTTAAGAACATAACTGCAATTAATTAAACCTTAGCAAAATGGCACCTTTGTATTTAATGAAATTGTTGCTATAACATTTAGTAATGTCAAAAATGATATTAAAGTTGTAAAATCAAATAAGGAAAGGTTCAGGATGCATAGTTTATCACAAAAAATAAAAGTGCATTTGTAACTTAAATAATTCGATGTCCTTAAATCATTTAAAACCATTTTGTGCCCTGAATTTTGCAGTTAAGACTAGAGATGCTCCTATTCCACTAATAACACAAAATCCAACACTATGATCGCCATGCGTCAGTACCAGTCTCATAAACAAACACATTTATTCATCAGTTCCGCGATTCCGTCCATATTCTCTGCATCGTGGAAATTGTAGGGCCCTACATATCAACATCTAGGCTGCTCAAGGAGGTTGGGTTCCTTTTTGAGTCTTGGTCTGCCCAAGGTTTCTCCTTATAACAGAGTTCTAGGGAGTTATGTAAATAAATTTGACTTTACTTGACCTGACTCGACTAGTTCAGTTAGAATTGGAATTTAGAATAACAAGATATGAAACATGAGAAATAAGTTGAAGTGTAACGCTATTATGTGTCTCCTTGCTGAAGGACCTCCCTCGGTCACCTGTAGCCCCACCCCTGGACTCCTGCTTCCTGCGTCCGGCGCGTCCCGCCAACCGCCGTCCTCCCTCTCGCTGGGCTGCACGCTCACCTTCTTCCTCCCCCAGCTACAGAGACCACACGGAAAGGTTCCGCTTCCCCTCGCCCATCAGATCAATTCCAACTTTCCCAGAGACAGAAGAGACCAGCCAGGAACTACCTCAGCGCCCAGCTTGAGGACATCCTGCACCAGCCAAGCACGCTCAGTCTGTCCTATCTCTCGACTAGTAATCTTTATCATTTTTTTTATCCCGTCTTCTCTCTCTTCCTCCTCCTCATCATTTATTTCCCTCTCCTCATTGAAGCATTGACAAGTTTAGGGAAGGCTGAATTTTTATTTGCTTCTCGCTGTCAGTCTGTTGCTTTAGTGGATAAAACTCTACAATGCCATTGGCTATAGCTTTAATGGATACAACATCCAGTACAATATCAGGCCTAGCCAAGATAATTCAACAGTTTTATTCTATTTTCATTTAAAGTTTTGTTTACACTTTCAATTTATCGCTAGAATGTTTTCCAAAGACACTAAAATGTAGACAGTTGGCCCATAATAAAAAAACATTTTCTGAGATAAACGGTCAGTCTTTAAGGGACTCGGGTGCTCAGGAGTCACACAGGAGGTAAAAGTGGATCAGGGGCCATATTCATAAAGGTTCTAAGAATCCTCTTAGAGAGCTCCTAACTTGCTTCAAAACTCCTAGCTAGGAGTTTAAGCTTAAGAGGGATTAAGAAGCGATCTGAGCGTAACTCTGAGCAAGCACCACTGTACCTCTGGACGAGCAGGTCACATGAAGCATTGCTATATGCTATATAGCTATTGCTATGTAAACGTAGCCTATATCGCTAGCCCACAGTTGGCCCCGTTTGAGGATGGCAGTGGTTCCTCTGTCCTACCTGATCAAGGCACTGGCAAGGGTGGCAGATGGATATAGGAAGCACAGCATGTTTCTCCATGCAGGCTCTTTCTGTCCGTAGAAGTTGCACAATAGGAGCACATACTCGCTGGGAGTGATGAGAGACCAAATTGAGTGGTAAATTTTAAACTGTCAGCCCAGACTGTTAAACACAATTAGCTGGATCTTATTTCTGCTTCTAAAGTGGATTTATTTTTGCAGTACATTCCCAGACAGTGATCAACGCATATCTCTACGAACCCTTAAACATCTCCCCCAAACCTCTGTCTTTCTGTTATCCTATTCTTTACTTCTGTTTTTCACCAATATCTCTTATTCCTTCACCTGTCCTCTACTGTCCTACCCATCTCTGCTCCACTATTCTTAACTCGTCCTCACCTTCTGACCCTCTTCGCCACCTTTTCTTTCTCGTCCCTCTCTTGTCTTTTCCTTCGCTCATCTGTTGCTCTGTAGGGAATCAGAAAAGGACGGAGGTCCATGAGCACCAGCGGACAAGCAACAACCTTTTAGATATTTTATGAGAATTTAAGGACCTCAAACGTACATATGTGTGTGTATGTATATATGTATATATGTGTGGTGGTGTGTGTGTGTGTGTGTGTTGTATATATGTATATATTGTGTATGTATGTATGTATGTGTGTGTGTGTGTGTGTGTGTGTGTGTGTGGGTATATATATATATATATATATATATATATATATATATATATATATATAACACACACACATGCATATATATATGTGTGTGTGTATATATATATACACACACATATATATATATATATATATATATATATATATATATATATATATATGTGTGTGTATGTATGTATGTGTGTGTGTGTATATATATACGTTATATATGTGTATATATATATATGTGTATGTGTGTATATATATATATTATATATATATATATATATATGTGTGTGTGTGTGTGTGTGTGTGTGTGTGTGTGTGTGTGTGTGTGTGTGTGTTTGGTTCCTTTTGTAATTCTTAACACTCAGCCATTAAAGCAAACAGACATTGATTGGATGGACATTAAACGGCACATACCTGTACCTCTGCACAGCTCTGTAGAATGCCTCGTATGGTGTGGACTACATCAGCATAATAGCAAACCCATACTGCCTTAACTAACATACATAAAAAAATATACTTGTTTTCAGTGAACACATTAAGACAAGTGATTAATCCAGTGGCTCCCAAACGTTTTCGCCATTGCCCCACTTTTGAAGATATTATCTATATCTATTATATAGCTCACACATACACATTTTTTGCTTTCACACACCACTGGAACTTGTGTAAACATTGTAATCATATACAACTGCACCTTTTTATTGAACAAAATATAATGACAAATCACCTTTACAGTGGGATTATTGCAAGTGACATGCATTGTGTATCTTCAATTTTAACTGTCTCATGCCTCATTCATTTGCCTTGTTGTGGCCCCCTGCTATTCCTCTGGCTCCCCCACTTTGGGAACCGCTGGATGAATCATTCACAGTCCAGGCTAAAGTTTCAGGCAGAGGATCATCCCGCAGTGCTGCAACAGCGATCCAGAGTGATGGACTGACATCCTGTTCAGAGCATAACCTCTAATGACCACTTGTGACCCCGACCAGGATAGTTGGGGTTAAAACCGTTAAGACCAATGCCTGTAGGTGCTTTACATGTATGTAAAAAAGTTTGAGCAAATTTTACATACGTTATAGAACACAATAATCAAAACAACCCATAATTATTTATGAAATGACAGAAAATCTAGGAAAATTAATCAAATTCACAGAGGTGTGTTTTTATGAGATCAAAACATGTACAGAACTAGGAACAGGTCATGTTAAGCACAAGTTTTCAATCTAGATTTATAAATGAACATTGAATTTGGGTTCTAATGTAATCTGCAAATTATTCTAGGTTTTAGTGGTAATATAAGCAAGACATCTTCCATTAGATGAGCTGTGAGTGGTCCTTGGGAGTAACAGACGTCCTGCTTCAACTGAAGAAAGTGTTTAATGTTTTAGATCATTAATTTGTGCTGGAGCTAAACTATTGAAGTCTATATTGTCACAGCACTGTGACAGTTTAAAAAAAAAAAAGAAAATATAAAACACATTTTACCCCAGACTACAATAAATGACAATGTTGAGGTGAGTTTAACAGGGTTCAAATCAGGGTCTATTAACATTGCTAAATTTAGTTAATCCAACTGGCTAGGTGTTAAGGAGCTATTCTAATCTATCCACTGAAATTATATTGTATATGAAAGAATTTAATGTCTGTATTTAATATATCATAGGATCTGGTTTTGGAGGAGAATGTCAGGGGTCGGGTCTTAATGCTACCTCTCTGAAATTCGTTTTTTACACGGTGCGATGTCTGGCCTTAATCCTCAACTCCTTGCCATGTACCTGGATCAGTTGTAAGTCACTCTGGAAAAGTGCGTCTGCGTCTTCATCCATGTGACATTTTAAGGCAGACTAAACTACTGCAGCTCAGTGGGAAGAACACAGGCAGGGGTCAGCTGTAAGGAGATTGGCGTGTCCTTTTTATCCCTCCTAAATCCCCTTGCAGTGTCAGCGTCTCTAATACCAGCGTATCAGCTTACACCAGCTGCTTGTGTGATGGTTTTTGTGTTTGGAAAAATTCAATTAAGGTGTGTTGTTGTTGCAAGAAAATGGCTTTTTCTCTCCTCTATGTCACATTAATCCAGCAGCTATTTAACAAATCCTTATTGAGCCAATCTACATTTACATTGAGACATTTAGCAGATGCCCTTATCCAGAGTGACTTACAACTGATACAGACATACAGTCTAAGCAATTGTGGGTTAAGCGCCTTGCTCAAGGATCCAACAGTGGCAGCTTGGCAGAGGTGGGATTTGAACCCTGGACCTTCTGGTCTAGTACCTTGATCACTAAGCTACCACAGTCCAATCTGGTGAGTTTAGCCTGAAATCTGATCCCTAACTCGCATAAATACAGTGATCCATATTGTCTTTTATTCTTGAATTTTGTATGAACTATATATGTGCCAAGAAAATATTAAAGCACATGATTACCTTTACTTGTAAACTGATCAGCCATAACATTGTCCATTTTACCAGCTCTACTTACCATATAGATGTACAGACTTTAGTTAATCTGTTTCTCTACATAGTTTGTTCCCATTCACACTGTTTAATGGTCGGGACTCCCACTGATCAGGTGCTATCCGGGTGGTGGATCATTCTCAGCACTTCCGTGACACGGACATGGTGGTAGCATGTTAGTGGGTTGCACTGTTACTAGTCAATCAAACACAGCAGTGCTGCTGGAGTTTTTAAACACTGTGGTTGCTCCACTCTATTAGGCACACCTACATTGTTGATCCACCTTGTAGATATAAAGTCATAGTGGGCTGCTCATCTGTTATAGTTTGTGTAATATTTTTCTCACAGAACGCTGCTCAAAATGCTGCTGGCTGGATATTTTTGGTTAATGGACTTTTCACAGTCTAGCAGTGACACTGATGTGTACTAGTGCTGATAATGATCCATCACCCAAATAGTCCCTGGTCTGTGGTGGCACTGTGGAGTCCGGACCATTCAAGAACATAGTGAAAGTTAGCAGAGCAAAACATGGACTACAGTTTTAGTCAATTCTATGACTAAAAAGTGCACCTACAGTATAAGGTAAGTGGAGCTGATGAAATAGGCAATGAGTGTAGAAACAAGGAGGTGATTTTTTTTGTTGTTGTTGTTCTGGCTGATTGAGGTAAGTGGGAAGATTACCAAGATGCAAGATGTTTTCTGTACTGTAAGAGTTCATGGCACTAACCATGTTTGAGACTGAGATTATGATCAGATATTCATCTTTGTATTATAATTCACTTGAAAAGGAGCAAGTAATGGCTTGAAATGAAGGTCAAATCTATGGTTTAGCTTAGACTGTCATGTAGTAAAAGCTTAGCGGGTTAGCATTGTGGAAACTGCATGTCTAAAACATCACACACTCCCCTCAAACCATAGAGAACTGCTTTATAGTCACAAACTGAATGCTTAAGAAATTTCTGGCTCTGTGTCTGACACACTATTGGATAGCTAATCTCAGCAGCAGCCAAGTCATTAGTACATACAGGGAGGAACGTGCTTGGGAAGGCCATGGAAGTCACAGGGGTACATCAAATAAACCCCATTCTAACCCCAAGATTTGTTTAATTTAAATTCAATTCTTAATCAACACAGTTAGATGATGTTCACCCAGTTTTTTATTTCATAGCAATTAAACTCACAGATATGGCACCAAACTAATTTTCTTAAATAGATGAATAATCCGGCCTTGTGAGGCATACCTCAAACAAATGAAATTAAATGATTTTAATTAATGGCAGATCAAGAAGAGGAAACAATAATGGAATCGCTCAATGTTGAGGAAAATATTATGGAATCATTAATTTTAAAAAAAATCACAGTTACTACTTTGTTGCTGCTCCTTAGATCTGAATTCTGAGGCATGAAGGCCACTAATGAAACACAATACATTATATCAAGCTGGCTCCAACTTTCTCAGGTTCAGGGGACAGATCATGGACCCACAGTTCAAATTTCCACCAAAATTTTCAGATTGAGATCTAAACCGTTGGCTGAGTTCATATGCCTTTCCTGAAGATGCAGTTTAACACTGATTGCTCTGTGGCAGGATGATGTCTTGTCATCAAAAAACTCTTTTCGGTCAATGGATTGAGAAAAGTGTCCAAAATTTCAACATCCACTGTAGGTTGACTGTTGAGGTAAAGACTATCTGGCATGCTCACAAGCAGACATCTTTGGATGTTTCATTAGACCAGCACCAGAGAAAATTTTCAGCATCATGTCCATGGCTGATGCAGATTTGTGATCCATTGCTCAATATCACTTTCATCCAATCATCCACACTCAGTGATTGCTTGTCTTTAGCCCACTGTAACCTTTTCTTCTGTTTAGGTGTTAGTTCTGGCTTCCCTTTAGGTTTTCTATATGTAAATCTCATGTCATTCAGCAGATTTCTTACATTTCTGTCACAAACATTGACTCCTGTTTCTGTCCAATTGTTTTCCAAGGCAAACTGCTTTGAGTTTTCTATCCCGACACTTTGACATCTCACTTTGTCTACCCATATGTTTTCCTTTTATATCCTTCCCATTTTGCTTCTACTTGAACCAAATTTTAGATACAGCTGACTGGCAAAATCTTTTGCCACACTTTGTGTTTCCTTCTTAAATGATTATTTCTAATACTTTCTATTTTTACAGTTGTCAGCTGTCTTGTTGGGGCTGTGTTTTCTCTGTTAGTCAACAGTCCAACCACTTGTTAAGGTTTGTAAGCATTCCCTTTTAACGACAGACTAATCTGCATTTTAGACTTGTGCCAGTATTTCTTCTGGAAATGCACATTTCAAGGTGAATTCATAATTTTGCCTCCATATTCATTTCTTCTTGAAATTCCTTAAAATAAATGTCATTTAATTTGTTTGCAGTGTGTTTCACATAGCCATATTCAGCTATTAAACAAACTGTATGGTGTCACATCCATGATGTTTATTTGCTACCACATTAATAAGCTGGGTGAACATCCCAAAAGGTTGGTGATTCAATCATTTTTGCCAGGGCTAGTAAATGGGATGAGGTATTTAATTGTTAAGTTAAAACACACTTAGATTTGTGTTAGAACCACGTCCGTCAAGCTTTACTGAGCCGCCCTCTCCCTTGTAACATTTCAACCGATTAGCTATGTTATTGTGCTAGTAGTGTATATGCTAGGTTTTGTAACTGAAATGATATGTCGGAGGAAATTGTTTTTCTGAGGCTGGGGGAATGGATTAATAATTAACGTAGAGCTTAAAGTCATGGGAAGGAAGTATTAACAGGAGAATATAGCGCTTGCTTTCTACATGCTGGAGAGAGAAGAGCGAGTGAGTGAATTATTCAGAGCAAAAAGAAAGTGATTGAGAGATTCATTGCTAAAATGTGAAAAATCACTGTGTGCAAAACCCAGTATGAGATTTAAAGGTATGAGAGATGTCAGTTTCGATATCTAAAAAAAAATTGAATACGTTGAATGAGTGACTGTCAGCGAGGTGTAGTGGCAGCTGGCTTTTCTACGTCATGCACTTTCCTCATTTAGGTAAGTAACCTATGTTGTTGTTTTATTCAGTAGTTCATTAAAAGGTCGGTGCTAGAGGAAACTCACTGTGAGACAGTAGAGGACAAAAGAGCATTTGCTGAAAACCAACCTGTAGGTGGCGTGACTGGAATATGTTTAAACACTGAAGGGAATTTTTCCATAGGAAATAATGGAAATTGCTATCTGAACCATTTCCGTGAAACTAGGTACATTCGGGTGGTGGTAGTCACACACTAGATACCAACTATTTCCATTCCCTATCTCCACGTTTCATCATGGCCATTCTCCACTAACCTCTATAAAATTTAAGTCATTCATTATTTATGTGCGTGTCTTTTCTGGATCGATCTTCAGAGCATGACTTAAAGCTCTTGATTGCTCATCAGCGCTGAAACTCTTACCTTATGAGTCAGTGCTTCCTTGCTGTAGAGCCGCTGTGTGTGATTGTATCAGTGAGTGTGTGTCTGAGCTACTTTAGAGGTGTTGCTGACACTGCAGCCTCCACCAGCTGTCACATTATTAGGAACACGAGGCAACGGCCTCCTCTTCATCAGCTGCAGACCACCTCGCACACCAGAACCTCATTATGCTCGGGTACCTGCCGTCATTTGTCTCCCTCAAAAACACGACTCCTATAGAGACCATTTATTTCAAGAGCAGAATTAAGACAGTGGGTTGTGTCATGATTTAATAGGCTCGCAAGAAGCACCGTGCAGTTTATATTTTAAAGTGAATTAAACTGTTTCCTTCTGTTGTCCTCCAGCAACATCGCCTGAGAGGGAAGGATTTATATAATTTTTGCTGTAGGGTGCTTCATCAGTCACTGCATTCTATCCTAGTAATAGCCAAAAAACAAAGTTCATTTTTAGTGATGATATATTACACCCAGTACTGATGATTACTCTGTACTGTGCTAAATACATTACAGGAGTTAAATGTTGAAAGAATAACAGATTGCTGTAAAATATGAGTGGTAAATATGTTAAAGGAGATGTTATTGCTAGTGTAAGGACCAAAGAATTGGTTGAATGTCATCTGTATGGTTTTTTTCCCCAAATCTTTGATGGCAACCCCAAATCAGAAAAAGTTGGGATGGTCAAAACAAAACAAAACATGGTGTTACGTGCATTTATTTTGACTTTTTTGCATTGCAGACACATGGACCCATATTTCATGTTTTGTCTGGTCAATTTCATTTGTTAATAAACAACCATTCTTGAATTTCAGGAATGCAGCACATTCCAAAAAAAGAGTCTAGTAGTGAGGTTAAAAAATGGGTGATGTCAACAGGTGATTGTAATCAGGATTTGGTACAAAAGCAGCGTCCGGGAAAGGCATTTTTGAGGTGCAAAGATGGACAGAGGATCTCCAGTTTGTCAACAAATGCATGAGAACGTTATTGAAATATTTAAAAACATTGATTTGGGGTCGTATATTGTACCATGTCTAACGTTTACATAACTATTAAAAGCTGACCAATCTGCAGCAACGTTGTTGCAATATAATTGGTGACAGCATTTATTATACTTTTCTTGTCATAAGGCACTTTTTTGCAGAATGATTTTGCTAAGGTTTGCTGAGTGTGTTTTTGTGCTGGTGCTTTTGCTGGTTTAAGCCTGTCGTGGACAGCTGACGTCCGAAGTTTGTCACAATCTTCATATTCTACACTGTGTTTAGTTTACAGAAGGTGAGATAAGTTAATTATTGAGTTGTCTTTAACGGCAAGCGATTTCTGACAGTTTTCAGATTGACTTTTTTGAGCAACAGTTATATTTTCAAAGCCAAACCACCTCCATATGAGTGAGGCTGATCCACATCTAGTAATTAAATCTAATAACGTAGACGTGTGAGGCTGGTGGTTTCTGTATTGCATCTCCTAGTGCAGTTTGTTGACTCATTTTTAACTTCAGTCATGTGCTTTTAGGTAGAACGCTAGCTTGATTTGTGGCGCTAGCACGCTGCGTGCACTCAGTGCACATGCGCAGTAGTCTGGATACCTGGATACATGACGCAATGAATAGGTGAACTCAAGGCATGTTTTTGGAAAAGTGAGTGACGTACTCGATTTCAGCTCGCACATTGTTAAAACAACACGTAAGGTATTAGCATAGATGATACATATCGCACACCCCTACTATGCAAGCTTTAACTGGATCTTCTTGTGCCGCAGATTCATTCTCATCTTGACAGAAATGCCTGTAGATCAGTCTTTGTTAGAATTCCTTACTGAGCCATAATTCATTTACTAATTACAACTCTGACATCTAGATTCCCCGGTCAATCTGAGCAAATGCATTTCCATTAGTTGATCTCATTTGCACAAGCAAAACTCTCTGCTAATCCTCTTGTCTCGCCCTGATGGTTTCAATCAGCCAAATTGACTTAGAGGTAAGGTGAGGTGTACTTTTTAATCTAATGGCATTCATTTCAATCCAATAGTCTTCATTGTAATCCAAATCATAGCTCCTCTATATTAATTATTCTCTGAAAAACAATATCTAATATTCACGCCATTAGACATGATCCTATCTTGCTCTCTATATGTGGGCTTCTTTGCAAATTGAATATATGAAAATTGGATTTCTTAAACTCGGAGTGTCCCCATTATGCATAAAGAATATTATTGTAACTGTTTTTTTTATCCATTTTATCTTAGAGCGGATAAGTCCAAAAGTCCACATAGGCATGTAGGAAACCTGAAAAATGTCAGAAGCATGCCGTATATCCATCATTTTTTGTTGATGAATTGCATTTTACTTGGCACAGCTGCACATTATCATCAGTGATGTTAAGTTTGGCACCACAGCTTATTCATTAGATCACTTTTTTATAATTTTTTTTTAGTACAACCCAAAATCAGAAAAAGTTGTGATGTTATGGAAAGTGCAAATAACAATATATGCAGTGTCCCTTGCATTTCCTTTGACTTTTATTTAATTGCAGAGAGTATGAACCCAGGATATTTCATGTTTCTTCTGGTCAAATTAATTTAATTTCTTAATAATCATCCATTCCTGCATTTCAGGCCTGCAACATATTCCAAAAATTTCATGGGGGAAATTTAGGGCTAGTAATGAGGTAATGTCAACAGGTGATTATAATCATGATTTGTTACAAAGGCAGTATCCATGAAAGGCAGGGTCTTTGAGGAGTAAAGGTGGGCAGAGGCTCTTCAGTTTATCAACAAATTCAAGGAATCTGGAGGAATTTTATTGCGTAAAGGGCAAGGGAACAAACCTAAACTGAAGAGACGTGATCTCCAATAACTCAGACAGCACTGCATCAAGAAACAACAATAGCTGATAGAACCGCATGGGCAGGGGATTACTTTAGCAAACCTTTATCAAGCACTACAATATAGAGTTTCATTCTCAAATGTCACTTTACTGTGCAAAGAAGAAGCCTTATGTTAACCATGTCCAGAAGTGGTGTTGACTTTTCTGGTCTTGGAGGCATCTAGAACCATCATTTACATTTACAGCATTTAGCCTTATCCAGAGCGACTTACAATTGGTACAGTCTTACAATCCAAGCAATTGTGGGTTAAGGGTTTTGCTCAAGGACCCAACAGTGGCAACTTGGCAGAGGTGGGATTTGAACCCTGGACCTTCTGGTCCATAGTCCAGTACCTTACCCGCTAGGCTACCATCTTTTTTTTTTGGAAAAGATGGACACTGTGTGCTCCAGACTGAAGATGAAAAAAGCCAACCAGACTATTATCAGCAATAAGTTCCAAAAGCCAGGCTCTGTCATGGTATGGAGTTGTGTCATGGCCCTTTGCAAAGATCATTTACACTTCTGTGATGGCAGCATTAATGCAGAAAAGTACATTGAGATTTTAGAGCAACATTAATTCCTTCAAGATGACATCTTTTACAGGGACATCCATGCATTTTTCAACAAGACAATGCAACACAAGCCAAATCAGAAAAAGTTGAGTAGGACTGAAATATGTAAATCCCTTCCAGTCATTCTTTGAGGAACATTGTTTTTAAACATTTCAATAATTTTCTTACACATTTTTTGAAAAACTGAGGATTCTGTGTAATGTGTGCAGCATGTGGTTTTGCATTGCCTTGTTGGGAAAATGCTTGGATGTCCATGGGAAAGATGTCACCTCAAAGGTAGCATATATTGCTTTAAACTCTCAGTGTATTCTGCATTAATGCTGCCATCACAGAAGAGTAAATTACCTTTTCCAAGGGCACTGACACCATAGCATTTGGACTTTTTATTCAGGAAGGTTCTTTTCATCTTTGGTCCGGAACACACAGCATCCGTTTCATACAAAAAAAGATCAAGAATACTGATTCGTCTGACCACAATACACATTTCCACTTTATGATGGTCAATCCCAGATGCCTTAGAACCCAGAGAAGTTAATGGCGCTTCTGGAAATGGTTAACATAAGATTTCTTTTTTGCACAGTAAAGTTTTAAGTGGCATTTGTGAATGTGAAAGTTTCTTTGACCACAGTAGCCATTTTGTTTGTTCAGACCAGACAGGATCAATTTTGTCCCTCACAGATGAGCCTCAGGTGCCAACACCCTGTTGGTGGTTCATGGTTTGACATTCCTTGGACTAATGTCAGTAGGTACTCCCTAGTGTTTACCAGGCGAATCCCACAAGCTCCAATTGTTAGCTTACCATCTAATATATCGTAGACCTTGATGTGCAGTTATAACATGACAATCAGTGTTATTCGTTATTAGAGTTTTCATAATCTAACAGGTGTACAGACTTCAGCTTATCTTATTCCACACACAATTTCTGTTAGTCGTCCTGTCTCTATTTTCTGCTGACTGGATATTGTTGGCTGTGAGGCAATTCAAAACAATGGGGCAAATAATTAGTCTCAGCCAGAGACAGAATGTGACATGCCAGAATTGGAAACCAAGGCACGTAAGAGGATCTCTCAGCTTGTTGTGATCTGATTGTATCATTAAAGGCATGTGCTGTGCTAGAACAGATCCATATAATCCTCAGTTAAGATGTCATTTTAAGTCTGTCTAGGGCTGGACTTACTATAATTGTTCAGGGTTAATAGACAGTATTGGGGATTTTGCCAGTTATGATGAGCACATTTAATCTAGAATGTGACAGCACAGTTTTATAAACAGCTCATGACGTCAGTAGGTTGTGGCTCAATGCTGGTGCAGGTTCCTGGCTGGGAGTGCAGACTTTGCCATATACAGCCATTAGGGGGTATATGTGCCAACATGCTGTCTAACTTCGTTATCTCGTCTACCTTTGTTTCATGGCAATTTTTGGTGAGTTTGGAGAGTTAACGAGGTTACATAAAACTAGACAAAGACAGTGACATTCATACCTGACACAATGTGGTTTACTGAGCAGCCCTCATGGTCATACAACCACATTTAAAATGTGCATAAACATGTACATATATGTACAGTTTCAATTCATTTACACGAATTTGAGAAATAGATTGTGATTGACGATTGTTCTGGGACGCGAAGCACATGAAGTCCAGTCTGCGATGATTAACAGCCACCTCGACCACCTTGGAACTCATCAAATTTGGTTCTCGACGCATTTTGACTAGAAAATTTTGTTTCAGTTCTTGTTGGTTGCTCAGTACTCAGTGCAGTGGCTGTACGAGTCGAGCCACATGACTCGTTTCAGCCGAAACTTGATTCATGATTCAATATACAGTAATTCAGATTCACAGTAGCCCTTGTTCAGGGAAGATCTCCTCTGTATTTATGGTGTTTTTCTTTATTTCTTCATCTACAGTACTGTATTCTTAGTGCAAATAAGTCTCCATGGGTCTTAAAAAGCCAATGAAATGAATAGGAAGGGAAAGGAAAAACTAAATTCTCCAGAACACAGGCTGCAGTTAGCATTAGCAGCTATGTTAACGCCCTGAGTTCACCAAGAGAGTAAGTGTCTTGCTTTTACTTTTCACTTTCAATCCATTACTCACTAAATTTTTCTATTACTAAACACTCTATTATAAAATACGCTTTGTGTGTGTTAATAATTTTGGTCAACTGTGGGCTAATGTAAGTGTTTTAAACATGAACTTATTTATCATTACTTATCATAGGCTCCACTATGATACAGTATAGACCGCTCTCCCAAACACTCGTTAAACTCAACAGTTCATGATACATGTAACTTATGATGGATTTGTCAGAACATAACCCATCATAACTCAGAGAGCACCTGTACAATACAACTCCATTCATGCATATAATGCCTTATACAGTGTGGATGTTCTGGGGGTCTGGAATGGATTCATTCAATTTCCATTATTCTTTAAGGGGAAAAATTAGCTTGGTACCAAATTGTGGAATCGAGTTACCACTGTGTTTGGGTATGAATAAGTATGTGATGGACTGGAACATCAGCTGTGCACTCTATACGCTCCACAACTTTCATGTCGCTCACCATTCTAAAGTGGGTTCTAAGGGAGAATTAAGTAATGAACTTAAAAATTTCTTTATTGATTTTAACAAACGAAGTCCTTAGCATTACAGATATTACATTTCTCATTCAATGTCAGAAATGAAAAACAAGTGTATCGGGTCATTAAGGGCAGTTGTTTTAAAGAGTTCATTCTAAAATTGCATTGCATCAAACATGACAGTTAATTATGTGATATACAGTAAAATACAGTAAACTTACAGTAAACTTACTGTACGGTTTATTACTGTCAGATTTACTGCCACACACATTTACTGCACAGTAAAATTGCACGCAGTCGATTTATTCACATCAGATAGTATATTATCATACTATCCTGTCCTGTTCAGTAGTCTAGTAGGTGGTCAGATATCATTTATAGCATAAAACCCAAAGGGGTGGTTTTCTGGTTGATGGATGGGTCCAAACCAAAAGCCATTTCAAACCTACTGACCTTTAAGCTAGAACAAAGAACAGACACAATTGATTATCCTGTTCTCCCAGGCTTGTGATAAACAGTTGTATAAACATGGACGACTCCACTTATCTTAGGCCCCTCATTTGCTATTGTCAAGGCAGAGGAATTGTTTATTCCTAATAGTATAGCTACACAACATAGTGGCTCTGTAGCTAACCCGAGAAAACCCAAGTTCTGTGCCTGATTGTGTGCTAATTACCGAATCAGATCTGGATAAAAAACAAAAATCAACCACAGGTAAGGTGAAGGTTGGTTAAGCAAATATGTCTACTCAGACTCTAATCTGGGATCGGCTGATTCACTCTGGTCTGTTTTTCCAAGCAAAGCTCTTTCAGGAGCAGTTAATGGAACTTTTTCATGCTGCTGCCTGGCACCGCTGACTGAAGAGCACTTCTACAACTTTGGGATCAGCCAGAGTAGAAAGGTCACCCAGGTCTTTCTCATTCCGGGCGATCTGTCTCAGGACCCGCCTCATTATTTTCCCTATAGAGAAGGAGGGCAAGGTGTTAATCAGTGTGAAATTTGCATATAAGCAATCAAGACAATGACTATTAGAAGCGAGAACTGGACAAGTTCAAGTGACAGACAACATGTCAACATTTCTGAAGCACTGAATGCCAAATGTGGAGCTCTCTTTTGTCATTTACCTTCTATTGTAACTACACCTATGTTCCGTTTAGCGTCTGCATTATGTTTTGTGAAACAGGACGTTGACCGACATGGACGCTGACCAAACATTACCATAGTCACATAAAAGTTAAGATACTTTGAACAGGGTCTTTTATTTTAAACAATAATATTAATTGAAATACAATATGAAAAACATTTAGTACAGTACTGTACTCTACAGTGCAGTAATTTGTAGCTTTGTATCTTTTATAAACTTGAAACACTTCCTGAAAACGGAAAAGAACCGTGCCTTCAAACCGAGTCAAGCATCACACAGGCACACTTGGCCTTGGCCTGAGGTAGGGGACACTAGCATCGCCTGGTACTGTAACAGCAATCCCTACTGAGCCCTGTGATGGACCAACGTTCTCTCCAGGGTGCCCTTCTACCTGTGCACACTCAATTCTGGGGTAGACTGTGACCTTGATCAGGGTCAGCACACTTAAATCCCAAATTCCAGGCACTGTGAAGGTCGCTTGGTGTGTTTGCAGACTCTTGCCCTGTCCATGCTGTACCTCTGCCAGAACCCAGTTAATTCCAGGTAAAGCTCCAGATGCTCCATGTGACCCAGACCAGGATATGTGCGGTTAAACAGGAAGCTTTGCTTTGGGTGACAGGAAGAAAACAAGAGACAAGATTAAGCTGAAACTCAAACCTGAGCGTGTTTTAGGAAGGCCGGGTGCATTCTGGATGAAATCTGGGGTGGCTATTGGGCCAATCTTCTCTCTCACTGACAAACAGAAGCATTACCTGTGTTAAAAGCCAAGCCACATAAAGAAAAGTTTTATACTTCCAAACTAGGAATCTCTGACCTTTTCTTTTGAGTTCTTCCTTGAGTGTGTGGTTAAACTCCCTGCTGTCCTTAAGCGTGACAAAGCAGTACAGACACTCGCCCTTTATGGGGTGAGGACAGCTGACCACAGCTGCTTCAGCTACGGCTGAGTGCTCGGCTAGCGCCGCCTCTACCTCGGCTGTGCTCAGCAAGTGACCTGGGACAGGACAGAGAGAAGATGTGTACATGTGTGAGGGAAGAATACATGCATGTGAGTACATTTTCTGAGACCTTCATCGGCCACTTCATTCGGTACACCTTGTTAATACTGGGGTTCTAAAATACTCAGACCAACCCGTCAAGCACCAACAACCATGCCACGTTCAAAGTCACTTATACATTCTGCTGCTCAGTTTGGTCTTCAGAAGGTCACCTTGACCATGTCTACATGCCTGAATACATTGAGTTTCTGCCATGTGATTGGCTGATTTAGATATGTGTAGAAGCTGTTGAGCATGTGTACCTAATGAAGTGGCTGGGCATAGTAAGTTGTCATCTAAACCAGATATAATAGATCCTTTTAGTACAGTACAGTCCAAGATTCTAGTCTACTTTTCATTCCAGCAGCATCCTCCTAAAGCTGCCATTCCTTCCATGAGGTGGTTTTAAACCTTGCTGGGCCTCACCAGAGACGTTGAGCATGTCGTCTATCCTGCCTGTGATCCAGTAGTAACCGTCCTTGTCTCTCCTGCATCCTGAGAATAAAAGAACACAGCACAGACCACGTCAGCGTAACACTAACACCTAACGCTGTACTGTGTCACAGTGCCAAAAGAGCTCAGACATACAATGCAAGACCAGAAGGTCAAAGACCAAAAGAATAAAGTGATTCATTGCAAATGTTTTTTTTGGCAAATATATATATATATATATATATATGTGTGTGTGTGTGTGTGTGTGCCAGAGTAGCCAGAGTAAACCCACATGTACACAGGGAGGACATGCAAACTTCACACAGGCAGAGTCTGAGGTCAGAATCGAACTGGGATTCTCTGGCGCTGTGAGGTGACTGCGTCCTTGTGTTAAAACGTTTAGAGAGTCAGCAATTTGCTGCCTCATCACGAGAGCACCACCAGTGATCGAAATAATAAAAATGTATAGAAAAAAAAGTATAACATTAGTTTCTAGACTTACCATCTCCTGTCACATAAAACCCTGGGAATTTCTTAAAGTATGTGTTCTGGAAGCGATCTTGATTTCCATAGATGCCCCTCATGATAGCTGGCCAGGGCTTGTTAAAAACCTGGAATTACAGCCAAACCTAGAATTAAACTGAGGCCTCAAATTGCATTTACATCTCTTTGCTGTCCAATATTCATAGAGATAATAATTCATGCAAGACCATATACAGTATATGGACAAAAGTTTGTGGACACCACTTCTAGTTAGCGTTCTTTGTTTTTTCAGTCACATTCACTGTTAACAATATGAAACATAATACATAAAACAATGGTAACAGAATGGGTGATATTGAAGACCTCAGTGGGTCTCAGAATTGCATTTTAATAGGTTTCCACCTCCCCAACTAGTCAGTACACCAACTTTCTGTTGCACAACTGGCCTGTGGGCTCTCTCTCTCACCAGGTAGCCCTCAGCCTCTCCCTCCAGTTCCTCTCCATGCTCATTCAGGATGCTGGGCTGCACACCAAAAAATGGTAATGTCTGCAAAACACACGGGTAGGAAATCTGTCAACATGTAATGCATATAGCATAGGTAGCACTGTGGTTTGGTGGGTATTACCCTCGCCTCACAGCAAAGAGGTCCTGCATTTGATCCCAGATGGAGCGGTCTGGAGTAGTTGTATGCAATACATTAATTGAACAGAAGATTGGCCAATTAAGGGCGCCAGTAATTCTAAAGACACCACCCATACATTTGGGCAGTTTATTAGTTACACACCCCTAATACCCTAGCAGGGGAAGGGTTTAATCACAGAACAAACATGTATCAATCATGCTCTTGGTTGACATTAATTGAAATTCAAATAAAGATCTGGTGGAAATCACTTACCGCAGAGCCTGGCTTTAGTGGTGTCGCAGCAGGCAGTGGAGTAAGAACATGACCTCCCTAAATACAAAGATAAGCAACATGAGAGATTTAGTCACAGACCAAGAAAGGTTTAGGCTGATATGTGATTTAATGTCCGAGTCTTTAATGTCTGAACGTATTTGACATGTGATATTACACAGTGTTTGGTTTACCGTCTCAGTCTGCCAGAAGGTGTCGACTACTGGACATCGACCCTGCCCCACGATGTTATAGTACCAGAGCCAGGCTTCAGGGTTTATAGGTTCTCCTACAGTGCCCAGCACTCGCAAACTGGACAGGTCATACCTACAAAAAAGAGAATATACCTAAAATCCAACAAAAAAACCATACAGTATGAGTAACTAAATTACTTTTTAGTTAAACGAGACTGTTTGGGGGCACTCTGGTGGCACAGCAGCAACTCACTAGCCCATGATGTGTGGTGTTAAACGTGAAATAAAACCCCAAATGAGATAGTTGGGACTGTATGGACAATGCATATAGAAAAAACAGATGTAGCGATGATTGCTTCAAAGTGAATTTATTTATCTATTTACAACCACAAATCAGAAAATGTTGTGACATTATGGAAAATGCATAAAAAATACTCAGTGTTTCCTACATTTACTTTGTATTTTATTTCCTTGCAGACAGTATGAACCTGAGGTATTTAGGTTTTGTCTGGACCATTTCATTTCATTTGTTAATAATCATCCATTCCTGCATTTCAGGCCTGCCACAAATTCCAAAAAAGTTGGGACAGTAGCAATTTATAGCTACTAGTGAATAAAAATAAATAAATAATACTTTTCTGGAATGTGTTGCAACTTTTTCTGATTTGTAGTTGTAAATAGATAAATAAATTCAGCTCATAGCAATCATCTGTATGTACTACGTTGGGAGTACAGTACTACATCTGACCTATATTTTAATTTTCAAGTACCGTATTTTTCGGACCATAAAGCGCACCGGATTATAAGACGCAATATCAACGATCGGCTGCTAACGGGTATATTTTCATACATAAAGCGCACCGGGTTATAAGACGCATGAAATGAAACAAAACTCTTAAGTTCCCTCTGAAGCTCAGTTTGGTCTTTACCTGGCGCAGGGCGTCTTCTTGCTTCCTCCACTTCCGTACCATTGATTCGTTAAATGTTGAATTCCTCTCACAGCTGCTCTATGACCAAATGTTTGTACTGCGTGACCGATAAGCGTTGTTGTTTGGAAATCCGCTTCGAAAAATGGAATGAATGAATGCACGTCCCCTAATGCCGAAGCACAATACCGTATTAACTCAGAGATTGTTTCCTGACTACGGTTGCCTTAAGCTTTGTAAACTTACCAAGGCCGTGCTAAAAACATTTTGACAGTTTATGAGCGCCGTGTACCATCTACAATCGGTTCTAGGTCAGAATGCTCAACCAGAATTGATTCATACATTAGACGCACCGCATTTAAAGGCGCACTGTCGATTTTTGAGAAAATTAAAGGATTTGAAGTGCGCCTTATGGTTCGAAAAATACGGTAAATTGGTTTTCACCCTCTATTTAGCATATCCATATTGAAAGTGCTTCTATGGAAAAAGTACACTTGTGGACACCCAAAAATGAATCCAAAACAGGTGTGTCAGTGGGACGTTTGTCCACATCCTTGCTGCAACAGCAGCCTTTGTTCCTCTAAGCGGGATTCCAAGGTGCATTTGCATTTTCAAGGTGTCTGATGGAGTTGAGGTCAGGGTAATCCAGCAAGTTCTCAGTTAAACGTGGCAAACCAATTCTGTTGGAGTTTAACACGTTAAACACCATTAAGGACAGTAGGGGAGAAAGTTGAAAAACTGACTTACTGGAAGTGTAAACTTATAAATGTGTCATTTTGAGAGTTACGGGTATAAGTACAACCCATTTTACTGCTGGAGAATCCAGAAAATTCTCCTTTATGTTTTGCATGTGTTACAAGTCAGCGTTGCTTAAGTAGCAGAGCTCACTAATTAGAAGGGGTGTCCACAACTGTCGTTTATTAGTGTACCCACAAAATACCAAAGTAACGGGACTGTGGTAGCCTAGTGGGTAAGGGACTGGACTATGGACCCAAAGGTCCAGGGTTCAAATCCCACCTCTGCCAAGCTGCCACTATTGGCTCCTTGAGCAAGACCCTTAACCCACAATTGCTTGGATTGTAAGACTGTACCAATTGTAAGTCGCTCTGGATAAGGGCGTCTGCTAAATGCTGTAAATGTAAATGTAACGCAAATGCTAAAGACTAAAGACTTTCTATTTGTGTTGTTTCCAGTAGATGGCAACACTTGCACAGTTATAGCAGAACATGTGCTCGAACTCAATGAACCCTTTCATGCAACTAAGCTTTGCAACAGTGCGATAAAAGGAAGATCGATATGGGGGACTCCAATGCTGATTTCAAACCCAGCTGTCTAGCAGAGGCCATGAGTCAACGAGTCCTGTTTAAACAGCAGCTTAAATCCCTGGTATTTACTATTGGAACATGATGGCGACCATCTGTAATCTGAACATGATATCTGAAAACAGACATTACACAAGTAAGCCACAAATCTGCAATGATAGTTATTGCTAGGAAATGTTTATTTGTCTGATGAGATTGGAACTGCTTTCTCTGCACTTTCTTCCTCATTAGATTAGAGTCTGTTCTCTGTTCAATTCGGTTGATATGTTTAGAGCCTTTTTATGTAAGTTACTCGTGTTTGTGTGGCTGACTTTCCGCTGCTTATTTGTAACAAGCTGTAAATGACGTTGGTGAGTGTATGCGCCTGTCCTATTGTAAGTAGTACACCTACGATGCATCGCGGTGCAAAAATGTGACGATATAACCACGGAGCTAACGCGTCTTTTCTGTAAGCACATCTAATAATGTCGTTGCATTCTTTGAACACCAGAGGGCGCAATCATATACGGCATTTCTTACTCATTATGGGGTAATGTGGTCATTGAAACTGATTTGGATGTTTGAAGATATTTCTATAAAGATATTTGTATAGTTTAAAGATATTTGTGTAGTGCTTGGAAACTGGAGGGATTTGGGATGTTTACAGGTATTTGTATAGCGATTTTCACACTCACAGTTGATACAGAAAGGTGTTTGACAAACTGGGCATGATAGGGTCTCATTTTCAATGTATGGTAGCACTTAGTTTTTTATATTACTAGTTATTAAAATTATTTGAATTGCAGGAGACTAAAGGTTTTTTGCTTAAAAACTTATACAAGGAAATGTGCATTGTTTTGCATTGTTTTACACTTCAGACAATAAAGGAATGCCTTTTTATTGAATGAAAAAATCAATAATCGTGAGAAAATCGAACAGTGAACTCAGTATCGTGAATCGAATCGAATCGTAAGCAGAGAGAATTGTTACACCTATGGTCGTAACAGTACATTACTGTATGTCCTATAATTATTGTGAATTTCGATAAATTACAAGAAGCTTATGCATGAGTGTAACAATTTAGGCTTCCACTTGTGTTTCCACACAGCTTCTTGCGAAAATGCCTTTAGTATTTATGTTACAGTAGCATAAAAAAACTGTGTGACTAAGATAATGTCTGGACAGCAGCCATTTCAGTCAACAATCTGTTTCACAGAACATAATACAGTCGATAAACAGCACATACCTGTAGTGTAATAATTGTTAATAGTATTTATGATAGCTGTCGTAGTGTTTTAGATGTTTGGACGTGCTCTAAGGCTAGCCCTATAACCCATGTGTCTTTCATAAGTCCCTTGTACACTGTAGGCCAGTGTTTCCAAACCTTTTTGAGCCACGGCAGATATTTCACATTAGAAAAATCACAAGGCACACCACCAAACAAAAATATCACAAAAAGTATATTTATTGAAATATAATGAAAATTTTGTCTCAATTTACTCTCACTTTAGGGCCTGATATCTTACTGCCCTCTAGTGGAAGAGAATGTAATTGTTCTGCCTGTTACTACATGCCGCTCGCTTAGAGTTCCAGTCAGCTGAAATTGGATAATATTCCACGGCACACCTGATGATTTCTCACAGCACATTTATGTGCCGCGGCACAGTGGTTGGGTAACACTGCTGTAGGCAGTATTGGTATGTATGTACAGAGATGTGTGTTGATACACTCACTTCAGCAGAGGTTCTCTGCCATACTTCATGAGCAGCCTTATGGCAGTGGGTGCTGTGTAAAACTTCGATACTCTGTATTTCTCGATGATCTCCCAAACCCTGCCCACGTGAGGGTAGACTGGAATGCCTTCGAACTGACAAACACACACACACACAGGTTATAAAATACATCCTTCATACACATCTCAATGAGCAGCCAGGCTAAAACAGTCAATGTACACCCAGAGTAAAGACACATTGCTAATAGCCTCACCAGCACACTGGTGGCACCGTTGGCTAATGGGCCATATGTGATGTAGGAGTGACCTGTGATCCAGCCAATGTCAGCTGTGCACCAGTACACATCATTGTGGTGATAATCAAAGACATATTTGAATGTGAGGGATGTGTACAGCATGTAGCCAGCGATGGTGTGCAGCACTCCCTATAAATAAAAGAGGACAGAGACATCAGCAATGGCAGATTTCTCAGCATCTGGACGTTAGATACCTCCCATTAGTCCTTCAGTCTAGCTCATAAAAAATGTAATTTGTGTAGGACAAATTATTTGTGGTATCGACTACACAAACATGTCAAATTCTAACCATGAATGATTGTGTCTTTAAAGGTGTAGTCAGTGATATGCAGTTGACAATAGCTTCAACAAGTAGCTTACTATTTATCGCAATGTTAGCTGAAAATAACTGGGAAAACTTGGCTCCTGTTTGTATCAATTTCTGATAGAAACTTTAAAGGTGAAGTCACGGATTTTTAATATATATTTGGCGACAACAGCTACCAAAACTAGCCTACCATTTGTGATATTCCTGTTTGAAGCATTAAAGGTGTGGTCAGTGATTTTTAACATATGATACCTGCAACAGCTAGCCTGCTACTTGTGACATTACTGTTTAAGGCATTAAAGGTGTAGTCAGCAATTTTAAGAGAGGTTATATGGTAATAGCTATATATCTGTTTGAGACTTTATAGGTGTAGTGAGGAAGTTTACCAAAGTCACATGGTAATGGCTGTAAAAATAGTCTGCCATTTGTAATGTTACTGTGTGTGGCTTTAAAGGTGTGGTCAGCAACTTCAACAGAAGTTCTATGGTAAGACATGTAAAAACCAGCATTATTTTTGTGTTATTTCTGTTTGAGACTTTAAAGGTGCAATGAGGATGTTTACCAGAATGTCATATGGTAATGGGTGTGAAAAAAATCCCAAAAAAAACTAGCCTGTCATTTGTAATGTTATAGGTTGTGACTTTAAAGGTGTAGTCAGCAAAAAAAAAATTAATTGTAATAGCTGTAACAAACTGGCATTCTTTTTGTGATATTCCTGTATGAGACTTGGTGTATTTGGTAAAGTTGTATGGCAATCAGAGTAAAACCTAGCCTGCCTTTGTATTTAAAGGTGTAGTCAGGAGTTTAAGTTAGGGATTGTAACTAAAGTTGAAATAGCATTCAAACATAAAGCTGCTACCTGTAGTTGTTCTCCTTGTGACGAATCCAAATGCATACACGTGCTCAGTAAGTAGGTCATTAACCATGATGTTTATCCTCAAAGGAAATTCACACTGGCCTTTTCAGATTTGTTTTAGATGTGTATCTTGTGAACACTGCATGAAGCAACTTTGTTTTGCAGTGTAAAACGGATGTGTTTGAAGGTTAAAAGCCTTGCACAATGGCCAGACATTGGCAAGAGCTGGGATTCAGACTCGAACCTTAATCACTTACTCACTACTGGCCATTTTAACAAACATTTTAATCCACACCAGATTGTGAGAAAAGCCTCTTACAAGTTTCAGGATGGTAGACCATTTGTTCTGCCCATATGCCTTTTGTTCACAGATCCTGCTGTATTATATTACATTATGCCAATGCTAGCCGAACTTACACTGTCCTCTGTCCCCATGTCCCCATCTGTTATTGGTTACCATGAAGATAATTTTGCCAAAATCACTGACTTCATCTTTAAAAGTCTAAGCTCAGGGGTAAATTGCCAATGCACTTGCCTTGGGTTTGCCAGTGGAGCCGCTAGTATAGAGGATGAAGAGTGGGTCTTCAGCATCCATCCACACAGGATCACAGTCCTCTAGCGCAGAGTCAACAACGTCCTCCCACCACACATCACACTCTGCATTCCATGGTGTCTGTTTTACACACACACACACAGCATGAAAAAATACCCATATGCAAGTACACATGCAGTAGTGTATTGCAAATATGCAAATACAGTATGAGTGAACGTGGATCACATTTCCCCAACTATGGTGAATAAGTGTGATTTAGTTATTTCCTAACTGTAGCCACAAGGCCGATTATGGTAACAAGTAAGGTGTGTGTATAACTACTGGATTAGTGGTGAGCTAACTGTATGTCTGTTCACACAGAGGCCTCAAACCATGTTGGTTTGTTACGTAATGCTATGAGGTACTGTATGATGGACAAAAAACCTGTTTATGTATAAACACGTGTGGTATTACTTAGCCTAACAATGTCATTTAAGTCAAGTGATGACTTTGGTAGTAAAAATCAAGCTTCACCCACCAAACCTTGTTTAAATAGTGTCAGTTAATTTTTAGCCACGCTTTGTACAACCAGAAATCGGGAAACGATGGGACAGTGTACAAAACAAACGTCTTACATTAACTGACTTTTAATGCATTGCAGACAGTATGAACCCAAGATATTTGATGTTTTGTCTTTTGCATCCATGAAAGGATGAGTCTGTGAGGAGCAAAGACAGGCAGAGGATCTCCAGTTCGTAATACCATTGAACATTTCAAGGAATCGGGAGGAATTTCAGTGCATAAAGGGTAAGGGTGCAAGCTGAAGATCCATGATTTCCGATCCCTCAACCAGCACTGCATCAAGAACCTTCATCCCTCAACACCTGATATAACGACACAGGCAATGGATTACTTTGACAAACCTTTGTCAAGCCCTGAAATACGGAGCAACACTCACAAATGCCTCTTAAAACATTATTGTGCAAAAAGAAGCTTCATGTAAACCATGTAAAGTCAACTTCTCCGGGCTCGGAGGCATCTGAGGTGGACCATCACACAGTAGACACATGTATCAAGGTCAGATGAATCAGTTTTCCAGTTCTTGGAAGAAATGGATGTCGTGTGCTCCAGAACAGAGACAAAAGCTGCCTTCAAGACGCCATCTTTTCCAGAGATGTCCGTGCATTATTCACCAAGACAATGCAAAACCACATCCTGCACAAAGGCATAGCTGCAGCCCTGACCTGCACCCAATAGAGAATGTGTGGGAATTTCTGAAACAATCCTGTACTGTTGCACACCTTAAGAAGTGTTTGCAGGAATAATGGGAAAAAATAACACCTGAAACACTTAATGGCTTGCTATCCTTAGTGACAAAACGTCTAAGTGTTGTGAGAAGGAATGATAATATTAAAAAGTGGTAAATGCTTTACCATTCCAACCTTTTTTTATAATGTGTTGCAGGCCAGAAATGTAGGAATGAATGTTTTATTAACAAATGAAATGAGGTTGACCATACAGAACATAAAATATCTTAGGTTCATACTGTCTGTAATGAAATAAAAGTCAAAGTAAATGTAAGAAGCACTGTGTGTATGTTTTTATATGCATATACCATACTGTCCCAACTTTTTCTGATTTCGGGTTGTATTTAGTTGTGCAAGGTGATAAAGAATGTTAGCTTTACCAACCTGGAGCTTATTACTGGCGTTGGTCATTCTGAAGGCATAATGCTTCACTATCAAACATTTCCGGACTGTCAGTGTGCCTCTGAGAGAGATAAGAGGTATGAATTATATTATGTAAAACAAGACCATGACCATGGCTTTTCCTCACTACGTTTCCCAGCGCTCATCAGTCTTGCTATGTGACTCCATACGACACACACTGCCTAGTTCCTAGTAGGAGAGTTCAGCAGAGCATCATACTGCGTGTCTCTTGCCCGGAGTTCAGAGTTTCTATTGAAGGGACAGGTTTCTACTGAATGTGTAATTGTGTATTATCGGATTTCCATCATTAAAGGTGAAATATCGTAAGTCGGGTCATTATAAAATGGGGAGTACCTATATATTTGAGATAGAGGATTTCTCAAATGTAAGGAACACCCATATAAAATTAAAACAGTTTGGCAGACTGTGTTTTTACACACAAGCTTTGGAGGAAGGGGAAAACCTGTTAGGGCATGTCACCAACATGGTGGCAATTGAGAATTCTGCCATCTTGGATTCAGCTTCAGTTCTTCAAATGGGAAGGTAGCTGTGTGACACATCAAACTGGTAGAGAATTTCACCAGAGAAACAGTGGTGCGCTTCATGTTAACGTAACTTGAATCTCATGTCCAAACAGTGATTTTTCTTCCTGTACAGGTAATGTGAAGGACAGCATTATCCCAAGCAGAACCCAACCACCACTTGTTTATTTGGTTTGCTTCATTGCCAGGCTGTTTTGGCATTGATTTTGGTTTTAATGGCCATTTGGCCAGGTTGTTTTATGTAGGCCCTTCAAATATTACCTTTACATTTCAATTACCACATATCAATTACTTAATTTCAATTAAGATAATGTCTGCTCACTGATGGGCAAAACTCACTTGGCTCCATTCTACTCACATTACGTAACAAGTAAGACAAACAGAGTTTGGAATATAATTTAGTTTGTAGGGAGGCCATATGGAGGTTCATGTCTGTTGTGAACTATGGCATCCAGGCTCTACTCTTCCCATCAATACAAGCTCATGCCAAAGTTTGGGCACCCCGTATAAAATTAGATTTTGCTTATTTTCTAGATGAAGCTTCTATAGGGAATAAAATTCACTATTTTTCCAAATAATATTCATTTTTGTATTATGAAAATGATTTAGCCCTCTCTGTATATTGCATGTAAATCTATCACTGTGACAAACTTGAGTGTGAGTTACAGTGTCAACCCCTAGAGATAGGGAACAGCTGCTGGACCATTCTTCCTTGTTCTCATTCGAGCACATGCTATATATTTGCCCTTTTCAATTTGCACCGATGTTCCATTCGGCATGTCACCATGGCGATGAGCAGATGCAGTTTTCAAGTCATGCTGTTGCCGAGCAACCCAACGCTAGGGCCGTGGCCTTGAGTGCCTGAGTGGGACTTGATAAAAGCAACCAGTGCAAGGTGTTGGGCTAATGGCCCCACACTTAGGCTTGTGAGGACATTTTTTTGACAAACAGACATTAATCTATATGAAGGAGAAGAATGACTCTCACTTCTCCCTACAGTGCTCCAAGGCTTCGTCTGAAATCATCTTCAGGTTGATCAGCTTATCTCCTCTGTAAACACCATCTGTAGCAATCGAATGTGCATATGAGTACATAATAACTAAGGGCCATCAGAGTGACATACGTCTTAATTCATATAGTTTTTGTATAACCATACATACAGGTGTACATAAAGGTGCAAAATACAATGCAGGATCAGTATAAGCGTTGAGTGATTAATCAAGCATTCAATTTCAGTCAATAATACTCCTTTTCCACTGATCTTCATTCCAGTGTTTGTAAGCTTTAGCATATCTTAGCATTTTCACCCTGTTCCCCTTCCCAAAAAGTGATTTCTTTCTTCCAAAAAGACCATTCCTGATCAAGCTGGTCATCCCAGTGAAGCTTCCAAATGCTGTAAGGGACAGTCACACTAAATACTTGCCCCTGTAGCCTATAGAAGCTAAGAGATTGAGACATAATTATATATGGTCATTATACCATTGCTAAAACAATGGTATATCCAATCTAATGGTAGACTTTTGCACAGTACTGTATATTATGTGCCCTGTTCCATGAACAATACACTGAAACCACTGCTTTTTTGTAGCTTTTTATTTGTTACAGTCCTGCTGTTTGAGTGAGTGATAACAGCCAATAAAATATGATATTAAAGGTTATAATGGTGGCACTATAACTATAAAGTTTTATTCTGGGATGTGTCTGTTTGTGTTTTACCTGCAGTCACCAGGACGCTACACTGAGCATCCACAATCCTCTCAGCCAGCGACTCAGAAGAGAACCCTGCAAACTGAGAGGTGAATAAACCAACACTGAGTAGGGAAATCCAAATAACAGCAAGCACAATTTTGACGACATTCAAGTTATTCACAATGAATGCAAAGTATTTTCTATTTTCTGCAAGACGTGATATTGATAGTCACTGGGGTATCAGTACAACCCATTCCACTGCCGCTGTTTTTCTACTTCCACAATTATTAGAAGGGTTGTCCACAAACTTTTGTCTATATAGTGTAGGTCAAGCTGTTGGGGAGGAATGAGCTCTTGAAACCAAAAAATAGAACAGTATCCTCCATAAATATTAACCTTGAAAGTCACCCATGGTATTTTTAACTTCAACTGCAACCTTTACATCTCTGGAACAAGAAGCTGAAGGCCAAAAATAGAAGCCGACAAGGGCTTATCTCTACCGTGCTTCCAGTGCCAATGAGAATACTGAACTGTATATGAACCTTGGGTAGTCTCTAGCTCTGCTGTTTTTCTGTGAGGATCGTCTACAGCAGAGATGAAAAACCTAATCTTATAACAATTATGGACACATAGAATTCTGCATATTGGTTGTCTCTGATCATACTGACTAAACCATATTGAGCAGTAGTAGTAATTAGTGCCGGCATTAATGATGACAGATTTTTCTCAGTTTTGCACAAGCTGTTGCAGATCATAAGGATTCATGTGTATACATACCACAATCGAATGCACAGCCCCTATTCTGGCACAAGCCAGCATCGTGACCACAAGCTCTGGAATCATAGGCAAGTAAATGGCCACACGGTCACCTTTCTTTACTCCTGAAACAGAGTGACGATATACAGTTGTTCATTGTGTACAAGCATAGGAATTATTTTAATATAAACATTTCCAGGCATTCATGTGATCAGCATTATTGGCATCCTTGGCTGTTTAATATAGAAAAGTCAATATTTTCAGAAATAAGTGGAGATGTACCAGCTTTGCATCATTCGAATATTTTAATATCATATCCAAATATGCTCATTGACAAACAATAAAGCACTCGGATAGAAATGTCAGATTGAAAAGTCAGGTTGAAAAACTCGGTGTTGCCACAAGCAGGCGTAAAAGTGCTTCCTCCACTGTCTATAAAAAGGTTCTCAGACGCCACTTTTGGGGAGTGTACCTCTTAATGAGAGATCATTGACTGCCAGACATGCCTCTATGACACACCAGAAGACATTTTGCCCAGTTGACATACTTTGAGAGGGGACACATCATTGGACTGAGAGAAGCCAGATTCTCGTTTCGACAAAGTTCTCACCATCGAGGCCGTTCTGACCTAGCTCTGAAGAGGTGTTGGGAGGAGTGGTTCTGTGAGAGCATACGCGCATGAGGAACAGGCTCCAGACAGCCCAGACAGACCACCAGTAGAAAGGATCGTTTGATCAGTCAACAAGTACAAGTGCCTCCCACAGTTCATCATATGTGCCGGGACCACTTCCAGGCCCTTAGCAGAAGGACATTTTTGTCACTGTGCTTATTGCGTGTCCTGCTATTGCTAACCACCCAACGTCACCTTCGTTTTCAGTGATGTTGTGGACAAGAACCCTGGACTGCTACAAAGCTCTGGGACAAAGTTCTGTTTGGAATCCAGCGACAGTCGGGTTCTAGTATGGAGGCCTCGTTGTGAGGTCTTCAATTCTGCCTTTGTTGTGGAATGATGATCTGGGGAGCCATCACATATGACAGTCGGTCACCGTACAGGCCCAGCTGTGGGCAAATGTGTCATAGAGGCAAGTCTAGCTGTCAATACTGCACTGCAGAGTTTTGCAGCAATCCAACATTTCTATCTGGATGCTTTATTTATTTATTTATGAATTTTGTCAATGATTATATAAATAAAATTATTTCAATCTCATGTGTAAAATACATAAAATATGACTTATTTATTTTTGAGTCAAATTGACCTTACAAAAAAAGATTTACTGTATTGTTATAGTTGACTATCTTTTGGCTTTCTCATTCTAATATAATGATTTGAATTGTTTGCACTTGGTTTTGATTGTTGTTATTGTTTTCTCCGTATAGGGATAATTTCTTGTCTGTTGTCATTACACAATCAAATCAGATGTGGTAGATGATAAGTTGGATTACTACTTTAACTTTACGTACATGGGAATAGAGGTGACTGAAGCTTACCTAGCTGCTTGAGAGCATTGGCACACCTGCATACCTGCTTCAGAAGCTGGTTGTAGGTGATGGTCAGGTGATGATCAGGTGAGTTTCCCTCCCTACAAAGAAAAAGCAATCAAGAATATATCACAGGAACACATACATGTCTGCAGTGCTATTTTGCATGTAGAGAAGTAATATCTGATTAAGATACCTAGATCATGCTATCTTTTATTTCATGTACTTCTATAGATCCTTAGCTTCAAAGAACATGTACCCTGCTTTAAGAGTAAATAATGTTCTCTAATGTTCATATTATATCTGTACCTGAGTGAGTTAAACTCGGACAAACGTAATGCTTGAGTAAAACAACCAGTAAAATGTATGTGTGAATTCCTGGCTTTCATCTTCTAGAACACTGCACCTGTCTGTCCTAATAATAGACTGAACAAAAAACAATGACAAGGCAGTCAGGTTCCAACCTAACTGACCTTGGATGTTTGACTGTTACATCCCTTGCTTCCAGAAATCGACTTTATATTTATGGCCTAGTCATGGCTTCGTCTTTGCAGCCTCAAGCAAAGCCTGGATGCAGTCAGCAGATATGTTAATGACTAACTACCATATTGCATGTTCCAGATCATTACCATTCTCCGGTAAGGGGAGACTCTGGATGGGACAGTTGGTATGTCCACATCAAGCAGACAGAAATAGACTAGACTGGATTATTGCAGGGATCCTGACTCATTATATGCTTGTAATGTCAGAGACTGTTTGTTTTATGTCATATAAGGCTGCATACTGATAGTACTGGTATGGATACTATAGTATAATGTAGTTTACTCAAAATAAGTGCCTTATAATTGAAACCACAGTCTTGGCTTTCTCATTAGGCAGGTACGATTTTATCATCCTTTCAACTACAGGCTCATAGTGACATCACAATATTTGAGTACTAGTCAATATTTATATTTCATATGCAGAACTTTACATTATTGTTGGGACAAAGTTGGGACAGTATGGAAAATGCAAATCTAAAAACTGACTTTGACTTTTATTTCATTACAGACAATGTGCACCCAAGATCTTTCATGTTTTGCCATGTCAGCTTCATTTCATTTGTTCATTTACATCCAATTCAGCATTTCAGGCCTGCAACACATTCCAGAAAAACATTGGGACAGCAAAGCATTTACCACTGTTTTGGCCATTCATCATGGCCTTTATGCTCAATGTAAATTTACCACAAAGTGGTAAATGCTTTTCTGTCCCAACTTTTTTTCTGGAATGTGTTGCAGGCCTGAAATTCAGAATTGGATATAAATTAATAAATGAAATGAAGTTTTTCTGGTTTGGGCTTATAGAACAATAATAAAGTTATGCTTATAAAAGATAAATATTGACTAGTACCACAATATTGTGATGTCACGTTTCCATTCCTTGTCACAAAACTTGAAAGACATTTTGGCACCGATGACACCAAGCGATGAAGGTGTTATTTTGTAATTAATATTCTGCAAACATATCTTAAGATGTGCAACAGGATTGTCATTGTTACCCGTACCCTCTTCTTCCATAGCCATGCCTTTGTAATGTGTGCAGCATGTGGATTTGCATTGTCTTATTGAAAAATGCATCTACATCCCTGGAAAAGATGTCATTTACATTTACATTTACAGCATTTAGCAGATGCCCTTATCCAGAGCGACTTACAGTTGATACAATCCAAGCAATTGTGGGTTAAGGGTCTTGCTCAAGAACCCAACAGTGGCAGCTTGGCAGATGTGGGATTTGAACCCTGGACCTTCTGTTCCAGAGTCCAGTACCTTAACCGCTATGCCACCACAGTCCCATGTCATCTTGAAAGCTGCTTATGTTGCCTTAAAATCTCATTGTACTTTTCTGCAGTAAGGCTGATATCACAGAAAATTAGCTTTGCCATGGGCCCTGACACAACCCCATACCATGACAGAACCTGGCTTCTGGACTTGTTGCTGATAATAGTCTGGATGGTCCTTTTCATCTTTGGTCCGGAGCACACGGCGTCCATTTCTTCCAAAACAGATCTGGAATACTGATCCAACTGACCACAATACATGTTTCTACTGTTGGTCCATCCCAGATTCCTCCAAGCCCAGAGAATGACTTTGTTAACATGAGGTGCATAAGTGGCATTTGTGAATGACAAAGGCTAGCCGAAGTATTTGCCCATGTGGTTCTGTCAACTATTGATGAATGATGGTTCTTGATGCAGTGCCGTCTGAGGGATCAAAGATCATGGCCATTCATCATGGCCTTTATGCACTGAAATTTCTCCAGATTCCTTGATTTGTTTAATGATATTATCTTTCTTTGAGGTACAGTGTTTTAGACATCTCAATAGTTTTCTTATGCATTTGTTGACAAACTGGAGATCGTCTGGCCATCTTTGCTAATCAAAGACTTTCCTGGATGCTGCTTTTGTAATCAAATCATGATTACAATCAGCTCTTTGAAATCACATCATTATTATCTACCTCATTACTAGCCCTAAATTGTCCCTGTCCGAACTTTTTTTGGAATGTGTTGCAGGCCTGAATGCAGGACTAGATGTATCACTGCATCATATCTCTGGACATCCCATGCCTGCTTCACATTATGTACCTGTTAGCAATGATTGTGGCTAAAAATAACAGCCATCACTAATTAGAATGGGATTCCATTTTTGTCTTCAGACCCTCCAGTATATACGTCTCCTATACAGTATCAATACCCACATTTTATTTAGATAACACAAAAAAACAAAGATTATCAGAATTATCTGTTAACGTATTGGAATAAATGTTAGCCTAAAGTGCATTTATATTGTAGTTAAGAGCAGAAATGATGGAATGATGAAACGTGGAACTCACCCTCCTCTGAGTCAGACTGTAGTTGTATATAAGACAGCAGATGGACAGTGTAGCATGTTGTGAACTAAGCAGGTTTAACGCTTTATAAAGTTAGAACATTTTATATGGTCAGTAAATAAAGAAGTACTTCAGAGGACATAATGACCGTGGGACTGGTAAATATACAGTTTTGAGTTATGAGACTGCGTTATAAAACTTTACAGCAGTTCTCAAACTTTATGCAATTCAAGGAAGTATGCCCTGCAATTCTGTTATACTGGCCTGACTGTATATTAAACGTGCATAGGATTTGTGAGACTTGTTTTGCCATGGCTGTTGTCCAGGTTAAAACTACATCTTTAATAGTGGATCTGTGCACACTGCTGTTCAGAAACTAAAGTACTATAATGAACTAATGAATGAAGGATTTATTTCCAAGTTTTGCATTATAACACTTCTGATGACACTTTATAGACTATATCAGGGCACTTTGCTTCACTGACTGAGTGAGCAGGAGATTCATTTTCATATACACTAAATAGCCAAAAGTATGTAGATACCCCTTCTGATTTGTGATCTCTGTTATTTCACTCACACTCACTTCCAACAGATTAATAATATGAAGCATACAGGCATGAAATCTCCAACAGCAGTGGTAAATTTGGTTGTTTCCACCTCCCCAACAAGTCAGTTAGTCAAATTTCTGACCTGACATTTTCAACAGAGCCTTTTCAGAGCCAGCCTTTTCAGAAGAGTGTTCTAGTAGCAAAGCAGGATCAAATTCCTTTCTAATACCTATGCATTTGTATGTGATTTTGGTGTACACAAACTTTTGGCTGCATAGTGTAGTTTGAAGGATAAATTGTTATATAATCTCAGGTCTTGTTTTACAAATCTAGAGTCAGTAGTTACCTTGCAGACCGGTGCTCGTACTCATTGGTGTATATGGGTGTTTATTCCATATAGAGTTCAGTGGTAACAAAAAGTTGCTAAGCTAATATAGTGCTAGTGAGCATGAGTCCCAATCCCAGGACTGCCTCTGTTTGCCATTGTCTAAGAACCTTCACACCTATATGCTTGAATTGCAACATTTTTTTATATATTCCTTGAGCTAACATATAGTGAGTCAAAAGTCTGACACCATTGCTGAAAATACTTCTATTTGCATTTTCTCTCATTTCTTTCAGTGTATTTCATTACAAATCATATACTCACCAGACAAAAAATTAGTGACCTGTGACTGAAACATACCAAATAGCCTGTCATACTTCCACGAATTCTAAAGAGAATATCCTGTAGCCTGGGATTTTTCCCACTGCTGGTAGACCTGTATGACTGCACGCTTCAATACACCTGCAAATTCAGGTCCTTCCTTCACACGATGCAATCACTCCTTTTTGCCAATCATTAACATCTGCTCTGCGACCTATTTTCACCACATCGAACAAGACATTCACTGCACTGTACCACCTCTTCTCAATCTTTGAATCCCATCACACACCCGGCAGGTATGTATAGCCCGATCATCTACCTGATGTTGGCATTGCATGAGCTACCACCTTAAACATGCAAGGTTACTAACATTTCAGAATTTATCGGTATTTGGCATGTCCCCCTAACCTAAACCCAATTACCAAACATCACCACTTGGAAAATTGTGAAATCATGCAGGGATAACATGGATCATCACATGGTACACAAACCTATGGAGTCCATGCCAGCCCAAGTGCACGCTGATAT
>JAJAGP010000241.1:47731-85231 GCA_025084515.1 Ancistrus triradiatus | reverse complement strand
AGGAGCGCTGATTTACATTCATTCCAGTTAAGACAGGAAACCAGATCAGCACTGCTACTTTCAGATATTTTGCAGAATATAAACGCAGTTGAATAACGCAGGTTTACGGATTTGTTAGAGGGATAAGTAAAAAAATAAAACATTAAGACAGCCCGCCATTTCTAAAAAGAAAAACAAACCATAGCATGGCTTTAGCCAGCACCATGTAGCCTAACACTCAAAGATAACAGTTACAGCTCCATACTGCCTCAGCTCTGCTGATTTGGACAGGAGTGTGTTTGCAGCCCTTGGTTTTCCAATAATCCGCAAAAGGCTCTTAGATATTCTTGGTTAATAGACTGTTCTCAAACCAGCCAGTGTTGACCTGATGGTTTGTGGTTTGATTTTCGTACTGCTTTGCTCATCTGCAATTAGCTGTAGACATTCAGATGTTTCCTGTGTTTTACCACAGTATTGCTGTAATGCAGTGTTTTCCAGTCTTGAAAAACCCCATGGACAGCTCCTTCAATATTTACCCTTCTGTAACTCTTGATTCACCCTTGGACAGTTCCATGAAGCCAGCTGTCTAGTTTCAACAAGCCTGGATAATTTCCATCCATCAGTGCTCAAAGCTTAAAACTCTGAGAAGTTTTAAGGTTTATTATAAAGCTTCCTTCAGCTTGATGAATTCTATTGGACAAGCATTGGGTTTACTTCAGCCGGTCACGTTTAAATGTTTAAACCAGTACACTAAAAGAGCTGTACATTTATTACTATACTGGTAAATAATAGAGATGCACTGATTACAATCATTATTCCTTTGATTTAAGCTTCCTCATTGCTAATGAAAGCTAGTGGGGCCGCTGGCAGGTGCCTGTATCTGCGCTCTAGCTAGCTTAGCTTTTACCGCTTTGCTTTTATTAGTTTCTGAACATTTTTGGAGTTGTTCCATCATGACTTGTTTTTTGCCATATATGTAATCCAAACAGCACGCTTGTGAAGAGCTTCCACACCAGATATGGCTGAGTTCGAAATAGATCACTACCCCCTCATTAGCAATGTGCTATTTAAGGAGACTATTTAGTTGACTAGGTGGCACTCAAAACACAGCTGAAATCTGACTCTTCCTTCCTCATCATCAACATGCTTCAGCACTCATAAATAAAACCACAAGTGGCTGAGTTGGGTTTAAAGCTCCGTACACAGATGAACTGATGAAGTCGTCTGATGTACAAGTGTAAATGTAAATGGCACAATTGGTTAAATGAATTTGGGGTGGGGCCAATCACCGGTTACAGACGATCACGATGAAAACTGACAGATTCCGGTTGCTGGCCGATCGATCGGTGCATCTCTACTAAATAATGGTACTTGTGCTCATTGGTATAGTTTGTGATTGGTACTGTACCATTGGTTGGTATAGTTGGCTCATTGGTATCATTTATACATTTCCTACGATGGATTAGTGCCCTGTCTAGGGTTGTTTCTGCCATGCGCCCTGTGCCGCCCTCTCCTGCGACCCTGTTCAGGATTAAGCTGTTGAGAAAGTGAATGAATGAATGAGTTTGTTTATACATTTCAAAAATGAAATATAATTAGAACCATAAAATGTAGGCTTAAAGCCTATTAATATGTTGGCTATGAATAGGAAAAAGTTCTTAATGTATAAAATGTACACCTGTATGTTTCAGAACCTAAACTAGACCCTTTGTTTATGGTATCCATAATAAACAGACACACAGGCCACTATATAAAGTTGTACCTAGTTATACAGGTGATGTAAAATAAGCGGTTTAAAACTTTTGGCTATGTTGTGAGGGATTCTGTCACTTGCATACAATCCTTTAGTCTGTTGTGTGTCGTGTTTGTTTGTGAGAGAGGGAGAGGCTCACAGGAGGGTCCGGAACCTAACCTGAAACTCCCTGGGCACAGGCCAGAGTTACGCCCTTGGCAGGGCACTAGACCATCACAATGTTCCGTAAACACACCACCCGACTTTTACGTTGCAGGGATTAAAACCCAGGTCTTCAGGAACTGCCATTTATTACAGGCAGCTCGAGCCACTGGAGTAGCATGTATGTGTATATAGTGGTGCTTGAAAGTTTGTGAACCGTTTAGCATTTTCTATCTATCTGCAAAAATCTGATCTAAAACATCATCAGATCTTCAGAGAAATAGAATGTTTCACACATACGTAAGGCTCTTATGCCTCTAATGCAATGTTTTCCTTTCTCCAGACACATTACTTCTTATTTTGTTCTTTGGTCTAACCCTTCAACAAAATGGTTTTCCAGTAGCCTTCTGGCTTGTCCATTTGATCTTTTGTGTACTGCAGATGAGCTGCGGTGTTCTTTTTGAGTGGCTTTCTCTTTGCAATCCTGCCATGCACACCATTGTTGTTCAGTGTTCTCCTGATGGTGGATTCAAAAACACTAACATTAGCTAGACTATTAGACTGTCTTGTTCTTAAGTGTCAGTGAACTTGAATTTCCTAAACCTGTCTGACTGTGGATTGGAGGAGTCCAGACACTTTAGAGCTGGGTTTCTAACCATTTCCAACCTGATGAGCATCAGAAACTCTTTTTGTGAGGTCCTCAGAAATCTCCTTTGTTTGTGTCATGACACATTTTTACACCTGTGTTGTGAAGAGCAGACTTTGATCCCTGTTCTTTAAATAAAACAGGGTGCTCACTCAGCATCTGATGGTCATCCCATTGATTGAAAACACCAATTTTGGAGGTCTTGGGGGATTAAATACTTTTACCACTCACAGTTATGTTTGTTTATTAGCTTATGTAACATCACATTAGCATCAGTGGCCATATTTGCAACAGACATAAGGTTATATCAACACAATTGTCATGGGCCAATTTAGAGTGACCAGTCAACCTAATGCATGTCTTCGGAACATGGAAGGAGATCTGAGTAAACCCACATGGACATGGGTAGGACGCCACAGAGTTGGGATCGAACCGGGAATTTACAAACCACATGCCCCACCATGCCATTCCACAGCTATGTAATATTGGATCATTCTTCTCAGTAAATAAATGACTGACTATACTATTTTTGTTTAATCGGGTTCTCATTATTTATGCAGAGATACAGTGTAACCTGGCTCGGAGCTCAGGTGTGGTCTGCGACGCGAAGGTCGTGTGGCATGTTTACCGAACATTGTGATGGTCTAGCGCCTTGCCAGAGATGTAGATCTGCCTGTGCCCAGTGAATTAGGCTCAGGTTAGGCTCCAGACTCTCCCCCATGACCCTGACCAGGATAAGTGGGAGTAAAACAGGATGCTTTGCTTTTGCAAGTTTATTCATCTATAAACTTGAGCTGTACTTCTCAAACATTTGCTGTAGTCCACTTTACTTCCCTCATGCATATTCAAGTTGTTCTTTCAGTGCATCTGTTGATAAACATGAAATAATAGCGTTTTAAGCCTTTGGCAGGTTCTGGATTGTATTAGCATGAACAAGTACTGAGCCCGGAGTGAACTGCTGTGATTAACCAAGCTCTTTCTTCCTTCATAAAGTACCCCTTCAGGTCCCTTTGTGAGTTAGGCCAGATCTGATACATGGGGTCTTCATTACTGGGCTTCAGGAGCACTGCTGTAATTTCAGTTCTTTTTTTGTAGGTTGTTTTAGTAGACATTCACCTAATGAATTTGATCTGTATTCTTTGGTCTTAGGGCAGGCAAGTGCGGAGCCTCCACCAGTCCGCTGCCCGCGCTGGAGCAGGAGGGATCTTTGTGGTAAGAGCTTCTCTCCTGTGCAGCTACATTAATCCCAGTTTTTATATTCATTGGATAAATGGCAGATGTATTCAAGCTAGACTAATAATGTAGTACTAGGGTTGTGATTGGTGTTGCTGCTGCTAACATTTCACAGCTGCGACGCACCACGCCAACATATTTGCAGCCACTGCACCAGAAAATATATCAATCATCTAATCCAACACCTTGGTGACTCGCCCCAGGAAGTCTGCTCCCACCCCGTGTACATGCCTTACAGAGTTCAGTTAATTAATGGAATTAATGGCAGACGCTCTTGTAAAGTCAGTTTATCTTCGACATGGGAAAGATGACACACAATTCAAATAAGAGAAAGGAGTGCTGACCTGCACATGTCAGGAAATGGCTAAAGAAATAACTACATGCCTGAAAATGCCCGACGGGGTCAGTAATTACAAAAAAGTGCCAATCAGTTACAACTGTGCCAAACTTACCAGGACAAGGATTTTCCAAGCATCACTGTTGGAGCTTCTCCAAAGCTACCATCAGGCACCACCTCCCAAGCTTCTAGATGATTTGGAAGCCTTGCTTTGGAAGACCTTCCTGTCCAAACCCAAACATAAGGACTTGAAGTTTGTTAACCACTACTGTGTTCTATGGTCAGATGAAAGGAAAACTGAGCTTATTGGCAACAAACACTGAAGGGGTTTGGCATAAAAAGAAGGAAGGCTACATTGGAAATAACCTGCCGACTGTTAAGTGTGGTGTAGGGTCTGTGTTGTGGGACGGTTTTCCTCCAAAGGCCATGTGATCCTTGTTAGGGTACATGACCTGATGGACTTTTTGTGTCAAAATCACTCTGCCAAGAACCTAAAAATGGGTCATAATCTTATCTTCCAGCAGGGCAATGATCCAAAACATTTGTCCAGATCAAAACAAAAATGGTTTGCTGAACACAGGAACACTTCCACCATGGCCTTCTCAGTCCCCTGATCTAAACCTCATAGAAATCCTTTTGGGGAGAGTGCTGAAGAGAGGACCCTGGACAATCAGGAGAGAGTCTTTAGAGGGGAATGATTTAAAATCCTGCCCTGTATTCTCCATCCTTGTAAAATGATAAAGAAGACCCTGTGCTGTTTTACTGGTAAAATGTTGTACAAAGTATTAAATGCATGATTGGCAGTAACTGTGGCACATGTAGTTGTTAAAAATAATTCTTTCTTTATGAGGGATTTTTTTTACCCCGGACTAAATTTACTTCTGTTAATTCAGATTGTGACTTTCTTATAACTCATTTAACTCCTTTTCACAAGAGGTGTAGAGGGAATCTGTTTTAGTACTTTAATGGTTGAAGTTTCAGTGTTTCTGAATGTGTAACTACACACTCATTCTCTGAATGTACCGTGTTCTAGGAAATGGTTTTGGATGATGAATATTTGGATAATGCGAGCCCAAAATAAATGCTTTCTTATAAGGAAGTCCCTATCTGGCATCTGTATTCTAAACCTTTCCTCCAGATGTCAGCATGATGTAGTTCTCGAGGCTCACAGCTGTTTTAGTGCTAATACAATAACCACTTAATAAAACAAAGTTGAGGGTGTACATGTAAGGTGCGTAAAAAGCCTTACCGATTGCAATCTTCCATTATTTTCTCAATTATCATTCATTGTAACAGCTTAGCTGTTTCAATAGCAGATAAGGGGATTAAACTAAACCATTATATCAGATGACAGGTGTTTGGGTGAAGGGATTTGACTGTACTGACTTTCAGACATGATAGTAAACAGATATTCGGTTAATAACAGTTGATTATTAACTTCCCATCCGCCACAAATATTTAGCGTGCACACTCAAACAGCGAGAGTTCATCCTTTTATTACTTTTTAACCTTGTTGTTGTTGTTGTAATGTTATGAAAGCTTACTCAGTATTTAAAACGACACTCACAAGGGGGCAGCATGCTCTGAATGAAGTCCAAGTGTGGTTTAGAACACAGTAGAACGCTGTGACGCTTCACAGCTCCAGATGTGGACCTTCTTGGAATGTCTAATTCAGTCTGGTTGTGTAAAAGTGAGTGTCACAAACAATGGTGAGCCTCGTATATATTTTATTTGTTGACCATGACTTTTCAAGATAGATTTGAAACGATTTATTGGATTCGTAGGAGTGGGTTGGCGTGAAGTGCAGTAAATCTAGATGAACTGAGTGATGGGAAGGTTGTGGTTGTGAGTGACTGAATGCGTCGTCAGTATTGTGTATATTTGTGGGTGGATATTAAGAAGCAGAACTTCAGATGTGGTCTTTCATGCAGACTCCATTTATTACATGAAGCAGACAGACGTGACACACAGCTGCCCACATATCATTACAAACCAAACAAGTGTCACTTAGCTGCTGTGTGTTCAACGGACTCGCAATGGTTTGACATCTTTTGTTGAAAACTTGCGCTCACCGATCGGGGTTTGTAGTTCTACAATTACAGACTGTAGTGCATCTGTTCCTCTACATACTTTTAGGCCCCTTTACTGTGTTCTCTAATGGTCAGGACCACCACAGATCAGGTACTATTTGGTAGGTGGACTATTCAGTCCAGCAGTGTTAAAAACACTGTGCTTGTTAAGTACTCCAGCAGCACTGAATGGCTTCAGTTAATTGCCCATTCTTACCACCACGCCAGTGTCACTGCAGTGCTGGAAATGATCAGCCACCAGAATAGTACCTGCTATATGGTGGCCCTGTGGGGTCCTGACCATTATAGAACAATATAAAGGAGGCTAACAAAGTATGTATAAAGATGCAGTCTGTAATCGTAGAACTACATAGTGTATCTGTATGGTAACTGGAGGTGGGAAAAATTGAGTGCAGAAACAAGGCGTACCTAATAAAGTGATCAGTGAATGCAAATTCATAAGGTATCATATCGTGTAGCTTTAGTCTGCTATAAATTATCAGCAGTAGACGGCATGAAACAGTGTAATGTTTTGCTCTCTCCTCTCTTTAGCACACAGACACACCAGACAATAATCCAGATACTCCCTTTGAGTTCACATCAGAGAACATGAAGGTGAGACACTGCGCATCTTTCTTTATGAATTTCTTTGATTGAGTGCCTGTCTGTGAAGGTCTGATCAGTCAAGAACAAAAACTTGTGGTGCAGTGGTTAGGGCTGTTGCCTCACAGCACCAGAAATCCGAGATTCCTGGCCCATACTCTGCTCACCCAAGGAGGGTTGGCTCACTTTTTGAGTCTTGGTCCTCCCAAGTTGTCTTCCTTATAATTTTTAGGGATTTTTTTCCTTGCCATTGTCGCCCTAGGCTTGCTCAATTTGAGATTGGGTGTAGATATTAGAAGATAATCTAAAATTCCCAACATCCCAAAGGCCTGCTAGATCATTTGGTGTCCCTACAGTGTTTGACTGAAGCAGGCAAATGAGTCCTACAACTAAAGGATATTCCATAACTCAGTTTGGAAAGAAAAGCATTCATTCATTCATTTTCATATCCTCAATCCAATTCAGAGCAGTGGGGAGCCAGGGCCTAACTGGTAGCGCAGGGTGCAAGGCGGGTGCACACACACATTGCTATTGAGACACTTCAGAGACACCAGTTTACCTAATGCATGTCTTGTGGGAGAATAGTCACAGTATCCAGAGAAAATCAACATAGCTGAGGGAGAACATGCAAACTCTGGCCCAAAATAAAAAAGGATCTCTTGAGCTGTGCAATAAACAAATATTTGCAAACAAATGAAAGTGAACAGAGGAGCTGTGTTTTTTTTGTTTTTTTTGTTTTGAACAATAACCTAATTACTTCACAACCGATTTGAATGAGTTGGTTTTATATTCAAGGCTTCTGAGCCATGTGGCGTACCACAAAAAAGTCTTGTCTCCAGTTACTTTGAATCTCAATAGAGCAAATTGTGTATCAGCGTTAGGCAAGTTAACGTCGTATGAAATGATTGCTTGTCATAAGAAATTGTAAAAACTCACATTTTTAAAGCATGGATTTGTTTAATTTCCCTTGGTTAATACCTGTGGAAACGTCCCTTTGTAATTTAATGTACATGAAATGTGTAGAACGTTTTCTCAAGATGCTAATCCTAGAGGTTCACATACTTTTGCCACTCACTAATATGTAATATTGGATCATTTTCCTTTATAAATAAATGACCAAGTATAATATTTGTCTCATTTGTTTAACTGGGTTCTCTTTATCTACTTTTAGGACTTGTGTGAAAATATTTGTGCAGAAATCTAGCAAATTCTAAAGGGTTCACAAACGTTCAAGCACCACTGCAGTCTAGTAAATAATATAATTAATGAAATAATAGATTAACAATAATAGACACATAGTGTATGTAGTATAAATAGTATTATACCACTGTTAGTTCTGACCCCGCAATCTGATTGGCTAAGAGACGTTCCGCCTGTGCCATTATTGACGATAATGGCACTCTGACTGATGCTCTGTAAGTATTACTCTGTGGCATACACACGTAACCTAGCAACAACGCCCAGCCTAAAAAGCAGCCAAGTTATAATGAGTGAAACACTGCCGAAATGAAAGCTATAGCATAATTAGCTTATAAAATCAATTGGTTTTGAAAACGATTTCAATTTGGAAGATGAAGCTATTAATGACCAACCTGAGCCAAAGGTTTATCACCTTTAGGATTTGGAAGCGCTGGGAAAGAGAAACGAAATCAGTCCTTTAAATCAAACGTCCTGGGCTCTTAATGGATTCACAGCTCGACTGAAGAGCAACAAGACTGAAGATCAGTTTTAGTCCCATCAACAAAAATGAACTGAATTAGCTTCATCACTGACTTTTATAACGCCGAGCTCTCACTCTGAAGTGCTTCAGAGGGTGGAAAATTAGTAACAGTAATGCTGCTTTTGTAAAACTGCTTTGAGACAATGCCGGTTGTGGAAAAAGTGATGCTCAAAGAAATTGAACTCGTGTTATCCTATCTCGCGGCACGGTCGTCTCACAGCTCCAGTGTCCCCTGACCTCGGACTCCACCTGTGTAGAGTTTGAATGTCCTTCCCGTGTCTGCGTGGGTTCACTCCGTGTGCTCTGGTTTCTTCCCACAGTCCAAAGACATGCATTAGGTTATCTGATTACACTAAATTTGCCTGATCTGAGTATATATGACTTGTTTCGCTGGAACCGTATCTCTGTCGTTAAATAGCCATTGATGCTGAAAGGGATGTTAAATAATCAAACAAACAAGCATTGCAGAAGAGCTCCCATTGCTGTTATGTTGACAAAGGGAGGTTGCACAATTATTTAGATGTAGGTGGCAAGAATTGTGACGTTCTGTTTGCGTCTAAAGGTTGTGATGCATTAGCTGCTGGTTGTGGCTGCTTTTCTGTTCCTATTGTTTTTATTTGTAAGGTTTGTTTACTTTAAAATCGGTTTCACATCAGTATGTGGAGTATTGCTAGCAGCCCATTATCGACTCATTAGAATTTGTTACTGAGGTTTAGCATAAATACAACAGGGCTGATGGCTAATTAGCTAAGCACTTGTAAAGTGCTTTTTTGGAGGTTAGCTTGGTATAAGAGCAGCTCTAGCAGCAGTCTGTCCTGAGGACTATGTTGCACAAAGGCAAGGCAGTCTACCTGCTGGAGTCCAGAGAGGAAGTACAAAAAGGAAGGATAGCTAAGCACTCAACAAATGCTGGCCTGTTATCTTTGACCTACTCCAACAACTAAACCTGTGTCTCTGGAGGATCCTCATCATTACCACTTCCTGTTACATATATTGCGCCTTTCGTAGACCTGACCTCATACAGCTTGTCTGTCCAAATCAAACTGAGAACTTGCTTGTTGGTCTGAGTATCATTAGTTTCTGGTCTATCTGTTTGCATTGTGGAACCTTCAACTGTTTGTGCATAGTGAGCTGCCCTGGATAAGAGTGTATGCCAAATGACAATATGAAATGCAAGTGCAGTGGTAAATGTTTGATGCTAATTGGATTGTTTTTGTTTTGTTTTGTTTTGTGACAGCGAGTTGAAGCTATAATAAATAACTACCCCACTGGTCACAAGCAGGCTGCCACCATTCCAATCCTGGACCTGGCTCAGAGGCAGCATGGCTGGCTCCCCATCTCAGCAATGAATAAGGTAAGTTGATGTGGGATTTAAAAAAAATCATTTAAGGTGTTGCTTGAAAAATATTAAACATCACCTCTCAAATGTATTTATTTGATAAAGGTGCCTTAATTACTTCACCACGCTAACATTACCATAATTTACACGTGTCTTCATAAATATGGCCCCGTCAGGACAAAACTACATTTACACGAGGTCCTGGTGTAGTTTGCACTTTCACAGATGCTATACATGTATGCAAGCTAAATGTAAAGGCTGAAAACTACACAAGTTATTTGGTAATTGAGCGAATCATAATCCGAATATTCAATTATTAGTTACATTACATTACATTTACAGCATTTAGCCGACGCCCTTATCCAGAGCGACTTACAATTGGTACAGTCTTACAATCCAAGCATTTGTGGGTTAAGGGTCTTGCTCAAGGACCCAACAGTGGCAGCTTGGCAGAGGTGGGATTTGAACCCTGGACCTTCTGATCCATAGTCCAGTATCTTAACCACTAGGCCACCACTCCCACTAGTTGTAATAATTGATAGATTATTCAACAAAATAGTTGGTTGTTGCAGCCCTAGCTCAGCAGGACTCGTCCCATCTGGATGCACAGCTCAGCAATTTTGCAAGCAGATGCTGCCTGAAAAGAAGACAACTCCTCAAATTTCTACCAGCAGCAGGCCTAAGAGCATTCATCTAGTCTTGTCCTGCCATGAATATGGCCCCGGTGCTGATGTGGCATTAAGGAACCATAACAAACAAGCAGATGCTGTCTGCATTTGGAAAAGTTTTTCCACTGCTGCTACTCGCCATACGTCTAGGACACGGATTCCAGTAAATAAAAGAAATTACTGAAAGCTTTAAATGGGTTACTGTGCTACTTAATTGGATTGGATTAGATTGGATGTTGACAGAACTGCTTTCTCATCATCTCGTCATGTCCCCCGATAAACTAATCCAATCTGAATCTCCCTTCCTTACCTTTTACACGATTAAATGGCACTCGAAATACAGATGAATTGGCTTTAAACAAGGATTTGTGACAAATGTCTGTCAAAATGTTGGCATTCCTAACACAGTGCTGAATGATCTGTTTGAGGAAAGTGTTTTAATCATATACCATAAGATTAGATATTTGAGTGGGATTCACAGGATGTGTCCACACATTCTCTATTGGAGCCATTTCAGTACCTGTACCCTCTTCTTCTGCAGCCATGCCTTTGTAAGTTGTGCAGCATGTGGTTTTGCATTGTTTTGTTGAGAAATGCACAAACATCCCTGGAAAAGATGTCATCCGTATTTGCTCTAAAATCTCAATGTATTTTTCTGCATTAATGCTGCTATCACAGAAGTGGAAATGACCTTTACCAAGTGCACTGACACAACAGAGCCTTGGTTTTGGACTTGGAGTCTGGATGGTTGGTTTTGTATTTGGTCCGGAGCACACGGCGCCCATTTATTCCAAAAAGAAAGACCTGGAATACTGATTGGTCTGACCACAATACATGGTTCCACTGTGTGATGGTCCATCCCAGATGCCTCCAAGCCAAGAGATATTGACGTCGCCTTTGGACATGATTAACATAAGTTTTCTTTTTTTGAAAAGAAAAGTTTTTAAGTGGATGTTGTGAATGTAGCCCTGTATTGAAGTGCTTGGCAAATGCCAGAGTAATCCCTTGCACATGTGCTTCTATCAGCTGTTGATGAATGATGGTTCTTGATACAGTGCTGTCTGAGGAATCGGAGATCATGGCTCTTCAGTTTAGGCTTGCGCCCTACCCTTCACACACACACACATTCATTCCTAAAACTGCTAAATGATCTGTTTGAGAAAAGTCTCTTAATCATATACCATTAGTATGAGCAGGAGGTGAGCCATGATTTCCCTTCTAAATACATGTTTCATTGCTAGAGAACATCTCCATTAGATCCCTTGCCTCCTTGTTTTCGGTTGTCTCCTGCTCCCAAGGTTTGCCAATTTCTAGGATTGTTTATCTGCCTGATCTTGGCACAAAGTTATAATGATGTCATATGTGTTATCTGTTGTTCTCCTTTTAAGGAAACTGCCTTTTTTCTGAGAAAAAGTTATTTGTGTCAGATCTTACGAAGTTATTGATAAAGATTTTCTTGGTTGTAATAGAAAGAAGTTTTCTCAGAGATTTACCCTGCTGTCCAGATTTGTAACTTTTCTGTCACTGATAAGCGTGAGAAATTCCTGAAACAATTAATCTGAATGTGATACTTTAAAACTTTTCAGGTAGCTGAGATCCTGGATATCGCTCCAATGAGAGTGTATGAGGTAGCCACCTTCTACACCATGTTTAACCGGCAGCCGATGGGGAAGTATCACGTCCAGGTGTGCACCACTACTCCCTGCATGCTGTGTGACTCAGACAGCATTATGCAAGCCATCCAGAATAAACTGGGTAAGTATAAAAGGGCTGTATTTCATAAAACATGCTCAAAGGTTCAATAAGGGCGTACTTACACTATGCCCGGTTGCCTCGTACCATGCCTGAGCATAGATTGCCCCTATTCCCTCTGCTGTCCTGCTTTCACAATGCGCTTCAACATTCTGGGCCCGAGCACGCTCAAGTCATCACGATGCTACTTCCTTTTGAGAAGAAAGTTTGGACTGTATGGAGTATGCAAAAAAACAAAAAAATAGCTTATTTTCATTTGTTAATAAACATCCATTCCTGCATTTCAAGCCTGCAGCACATTCCAAAAAACATTGGGACGGTAAAGCAGTTGCCACTTTGTAATGTTGCCATTCCTTCTTACAGAACCATGGACACCAAGCAATGAAGTGTTTCAGGTGTTTTGTCCCATTCTTTCTGAAAACACGTCTTTTGGGGACAGGTCAGGTCTGCCAGCAGTCCCAGTACCTGTTCCCCTTCTTTGGTAGCCATCCCTTTGAAAATGGAGCACAGACTGGCCATTTTTCCAGAAAGAATCTGGAATACTGATTCGTCTGTCCACAATACATATTTACACACATTTCCAGTGTGTGATGGTCCATCCCAGATGTCCAGGGAAGTCGACGCCACTTCTGGACCTGATTAGCAGAAGGCTTCTTTTTTGCAGAATAACGTTTTAAGTGGCATTTGTGAATGTAACTCCATATTTGAGTGCTTGATAAAAGATTTGCCAAACTAATCCCTTTCTATCAGCTATTGTTGAATAACAGTTCTTGATGCAGTGCAGTCCGAGGGTGCAGAGATCATGAGAGTTCAGCTTAGGTTCGCACCTTTTCCATTTACGCACTGAAATATCTCCATATTTCTTGAGTTGTTTAATGATATTATGCACTATAGAGGAATAAATTTGCATATACCTTTTTAAAACATTTCAATAATTTTCTTATGCATTTCTTGACAAATTGGAGATGCTCTGCCCATCCTTGCTCCTCAAAGGCTCAGGTTTTTGTGGATACTGCTGTTGTACCAAATCATGATTATAATCACCTGGTGATATTATTTGTTGGATATCACATCATTATTTAAGGTTTTATTTTTACCTTATTAGTAGCCCTAAATTACCCCGTCCCAACTTTTTTCATAAGGTGTTACAGGCCTGAAATGCATGGATGCATGTTAACAAATGAAATGAAGTTCGCTGGACAAACATGAAATATCTGGGATTCATACTGTTTCCAATGAAATAAATGTCAAAGTAAAAGTAAATTTCGTATTTTCCATACTGTCCTAACTTTTTCTGATTGGGGATTGTACTTTGTGGCTTTTTTGGAGTTGTTTTGGGCATACTGAGACACAGCCCTGTCATACTCCTTATGGAGTGCAATGCGGCGCTTTTTGGGCTACTCGTGCTGCTTTTTACACAGACAGCTGACTTGTTCCGTCATTAAGGGCAGAATTGTCTTGCATATTGTGTCCACCATAGACATGAACCTAATACACATTTTATTTTTCCCATATACAGTGAAATGTTAACACACTTCTGATGCTTTACTTCAGATCAGTTTGATCTGATCTGACATAAACCATACTTATACTTTTGTCTGTTAGGAATCAAGGGTGGTGAGACCACTGCAGACGGGCTGTTCACGCTGACAGAAGTTGAATGTCTTGGCGCTTGTGTTAATGCACCAATGGTCCAAATCAATGACAACTATTATGTAAGTACAGCAGTTTGGTTAAATGGTTAATATCACCTAGTGAAAGCCCTTACATTCCAGCTAAATGAAGGTAGTATGGACTCTTTTCTGGTGCTATATTGAGCCACAAGGTACTGCTGATACCAAGATGTCCCAGTGAACTTCCCCTTGCCATTTGGAAGTACTCCAAGCAAAAATGAAAGTACAACATTCAGTGTATACCGTATATAGTAGTTTATTAAAAGTAGACTCGCGTTCCAGTATTGATCATTTTATTATAATTGCAAGTTGCACAGGATGCAGATTTCCAACAAATGTAATCTTGAGAGCTCAGCATCTGACCAGGTAGAACTAAACCAACTCCAAGGCAAAGTGTCATGGCTGAACAAGTAGACGTTAAACAGTAATGAAATACATTTCTGCACTCATGTATCAACATTAGGATTTGGAAATACAGACCGGTATTTAGTGGACCGGAATATGGAAGGAAAAAAAAGTTGTCCATAGTTTTCTCAGGTACAGCTTGAAGTTGAACAGTGTGGGACAGGTTATCTGTGCAGCAGTGGGAATGGAGCACAAGACATTTGAGGTCTCCAGAAAAGACATTCTCACAAAAATTGTGTGGTTATGATAATCAAATGATAAAGGAATTAATCACAGGACAACATACATACTTGAACATGTAGGTCTTCTATGTTTAGTTACACATCCTTGATCCACTTGATCAGGGCTAATTGCAACCAAGCTGTTGCTGTATCATTTCTCGCTTGCACCTTAATACCATGAGCAAAATTGGTGCTGGGTGATGTGAAGGTAAGTGTGAAGAGTAGAACATGTCTACTGGCATAGATCTGGCTGTACTGTTTACATTTCAGCTTAAATGTGCTGTAAAACAGTGCTATTTACCTCAAGGTGAGTGGATTTACTAGAAATGATGGTAGAGGAGACAGATCTTTGAGTGTTCGTCTCATAAAGTGAAGATTATCATTAAAAGGGCAAAGACTTCTGTTTTGTGGACATGGGTAGATTTTAACTCTGAACATTATCATCATCACTGAGCATCAAAACATTCTCTGTAATGTAGAGCCCAACCGATAAATTGGCGTGCCAATATTATTGGCCGATGTTAGCTATTTACACACATATAGGTACTGGTAATTTATAATTGCCCCCACATAAGGGTTATAGTGATTGTTACTACTGTGCTTGATTTTTTTTTTTTTAATAGTTTGTTCATATGGCTATAGTTTATAATGGATCTTAAAAAAACTTAAGAAAATCTTTTGTAATGTTGTGTGTTAAAAAAGGAATTGTAATTGGTCTTAAAGTCCTGTATCGCCAGGCTCTGCTGTTAAGCATGTCAATGGTCTAGCTGAAAGCAGCAACACTAGCAATCTTAACATGAAGCATACTAAACAACGAGTGCGTTTACACGTACTTAATAAAGTGATCATAGTCGGATTTCTGCAGTTATCTGAATATTCAGTGGTCATATATACAGCATACTCAGGTCTACACATACTTGGATCCTTGAGCAAGACCCTTAACCCACAATTGCTTGGATTGTAAGACTGTACCAATTGTAAGTCGCTCTGGATAAGGGCGTCTGCTAAATGCTGTAAATGTATTATTGGCTGGATGCAAAGTAGAAATCCATTTATTGACTAAATCGTGTAAACCTGGAGGTTTCTCATTATCTTTTTTATTACTTTATACTTTTTCTGATTACAAAATCTGACCTTCTGCAGTTATCGGATTATTAAGTGCATGTAAACGCACTCAGTGGGACTGTGGTAGCATAGCGGGTAAGGTACTGGACTACGGACCAGAAGGTCCAGGGTTCAAATCCCACCTCTGTCAAGCTGCCACTGTTGGGTCCTTGAGCAAGGCCCTTAATCCACAATTGCTTGGATTGTAAGACTGTATCAATTGTAAGTCGCTCTGGATAAGGGCGTCGGCTAAATGCTGTAAATGTTACAAAAGCCAAAGGTGCTGCATCCGGTGTTGAAACAGTGGCAGGTGTTAAAAGTGAAAAAGTCAGCTCATTTTCAAAAAGACTCAGCTGAATGCTTTGCTAAAGCAACACTATCATCTACCACATAGATTTGCTAGGACATAGTACCGACTTGCACAGTTGAAATGGAGCAAATCAAAACCCAAGGTATATCATGCCAAGCTCCAATACCTTAGCCAAGTCAAGGTCCCTGGTAAATGCCAGCACTTTGTGGCCATGGTAAATACCCAAGCCACTCCAGAGTTTATATTTTAAGACTTGAGAACATGATTACACTAGAGAATACTTCTGCGCAGGTGTGAGTGATTTTTGAATGAGCACCTGCCACAAAACTGTCCCATGGAACATCTCAGTAGTATATTCTTCTCAAGGAAAAAGGTATTATATTTAGATGGCTGAGAGATTTACAGTGGGTGTAAACCCAAAGTACTTAACACCTAATCTGCATGAAGTAGTGACTCAGAGCCTTTCACTTGGGTGGGTAAATCCCATTCAGTGAGCGCTTATGTGAAACAGAGCTACTGGTAAATTGCTTGGGTGGTGATGCAATAAAGTGTGACCTCACTGATAAATGGAAAGTCACTTGCTGAGACTCTGCAGCTAAAAATGGGTCAACAGGTTCCACTGCCTTAGGTACTGATCAACTCCCTGCGGAGGATTTTGGTAGACATTGCTGATCCTTATCTTGAGATAAGCCTTGTAGTGACTCACTTTTCTTTTTAACCAAAGGTGGATAATAGGCTCAGAGTAGATGATCCTAGTTAATGTGTCTGTCACTGTTATGGTGAGAGAGACAGGTTAATAATAGAAGCATTCAGACAAGAGTTTCTATTAATGTTATGCGCCATCATAAGATTAAAGCCGCAGTCATTTCCTGTTCAAGAATAATGAATCTTGGAATTAGATTTAATGTCGGAAAAACATGTTTTCCAGTGATTCTTTATATTTTTCCAACTGCCTGCTGTCTGTGGCAGCTCGTATCTTATGTTGTTAAGATTATGACAGCTTTTCCCACTGCCCGAGTTAAAAATCTCCCATACTTCATTTGGATTGGGGGAGGTGTTTGAAAGAAGATTTGTTCATATCAACATTAGCCTTGTAGCTGCCAATCAATTTTTTTCTAGGAAAAACAGGCTTTTATTCTCAGACCACTTGTAATGAATATTAAACAACATTCTTCAAGCACTGTATTTAATTATGAAAGTTATGTAAATAACGAAGGTGTTGTAGAGGAAAAATTGCTCCATTCCCAAGTCCCTGAGGTAACAGCTTCTTGGCTTAAGACCAAAAGGATTTGATGCTTGAACAGTTCCATGCACAGAACTTCAAGCATCCCAACGCACCTCAACAAGATTAAAGAACACGTAAAACAGTGTGTACAGTAGCAGTTGCTTACCTAAGGTTAAACACTGTTTAATGTGTGGTGAAAGGTGACGAGAAGGTGAAAGATAGACAAAAGTTTGAAGTCATGGTATCTACGTCTCTGGAGAGAACAGTCTGGTTCCAAGACCTAAGCCAGAAGTGGTGGGACTGAATGTGGCCAGCTTTACAGACATGAAATTCAAGAACTTTAGAATAGCAAAGGCAACGTTTCTCTGTGTGAGCATTAAAATGTAAGAAGCAGGACATCGTCAGGTCCTCAGTTTTGCATAGCCACTCATGTTCTCCACAAACTACCCCAAGCAGATGGTTTGGTATGTCCTACAAGGTGTGAATTCTTATCTGACTGTTCAGACTGAGGTTTTCTTTGCCATTCAGCCTGCCATAAATGGAAATATTGTCATGTGAGAAGAAAAAAAAGTAACTGAGCCACATTGACCTACAGTGTGAATACCACTCAAATAAATTTACATAATGGAACTGATAAAACATGTTGGATAAGATGTCAAGTGGATCATTCTGTACTGACCCACCAGCACCTCTGAAAGGGAGAGCACCCATCAGCTTTTGACAGGTGTCTTACTGAAAAGATGATAAAACAATCTCAGTAAGCATTAAATACAAAGCTGTTAGAAGTAGACTAAAATACCAGAGGACATGTATTGTGCTCTAATTGACAAAAATGCCCATAAAATCCTCAGCTTTCATGACACCATAGGAATTATATCCCTGTGATCTTGCCATAAATAAATAAGTACCACATTAAGATTATTGGCATTGAGTAAGCTGAGTGTTCTTGATATTAAAACCAAAAACCAGAACTTTGCAGATTCATTTCTGAAAAACTAGCTTTCAATGGTTAGATCTCTATGAAAGCCATTTCTGAATTAAAGATAAAGCAGCTCAAGTACTGGCTACTTCATTAAAAAAAGTTCCCAGGGTCAGACAGCCCACTAGAGACTTTCAAACCGTGTGAGACAGCAATAGTAGCCAGTGGGAATTTACCTGCAAAGTGGCCATTGCAAGTAACCATAGTGGTGTGTTCTCAAAATGTGCAGTGACTAACAAACGCTCAGAAGATTCCCTCATTGTTTTAAGTTTTCAAGAAATGTTCATGTTGGACAGGAAAAAAATGTGAAAGCAAAACTTGGTTATAAGAGTTCTTTCATTTTGTTTTGTAGGAAGATCTGAAGTCTGCAGATATTGAACACATCATTGACGAACTGAAGGCTGGGAGAGTCCCTGCACCTGGGCCAAGGTACGAATGCCTTTTGTTTTTTATTAATAATAACTAAATATGGAAACTAGAGTAATAAATTTAATCATGTAAATTTAGTATTAGTGGTGCACGGATGTAATACTCTGGGTCGGCTTGGCCGCAATACCAACAGATGCACAATCAATACCGTCTCTTAGCTGCGACTGCTCTTCACTTGAAGCTTGATATTCCAAAATGCGACAGACCTGAAACATTTTCTGTTTTTTTATTAAAACAGAAAGCTCATACATGTAACAATGAATGATCACATTACATGCAAACTCCTTTGTTTAAAAAAAATTTACTCGATCTGCCTCGGAAGCCGGTGTTTCCCTATGGTGCAGTGTGTCAGAATAAAAGCCCCATGTAGAAGCCAACTTTGCAAGCAAAAAAAAAATTTTTGTTCGCATCAATTTCAGTGTAATGTCAGCTAGAAAGGTGTAGATATGAAATTATGACTAAGGGTGCCTCATTTAAAAAAAATCCTTCTATTAAGCAACTTGTAGTATCGGAATCAGTAATCAGAACTGAAAAAACGGGATTGGGGCACTTTTAATTAAAAAATATACACAGTTAATCATAAGAGTATGAAATAGGGGTGGGCGATATGGTAAAAATATTCTATCATGATAATTAGACATTTTCACGATACACGATATTTATCACGATACATGTGACCGCAGACAAACTGCACGAGTAGCCACAGACTCACAAAAACTACTATTCAAATATTTTATCTCATAGTAAAGTGAATTATATTCAAAATGTGCACTTTATAATGAAACATGCAGATGATCAGTGTTCTTTAAGCACTGATGATATCCTCTATATGCTCAGAAAAGCATACTCTCTATCACGATAATTTATCATGATACGATAAAATAGTCATATTGCTCACCCCTACTATCAAACCTTAATTATTCTACTGGTGATTGATACAGGTTACAGATAGATGAGTGAATAGGCAGAGAGGGACAGAGTTTATATACGTTTCCTAATGGTTTGTATTATAAAATAGCTAAACCCAAGTTGTAATTGGGTTGTTTGGGTGGCACAGTGGCAATTCGATAGCCCACCACCGTGGTGACCCATTTTCAAATCCAGCCAGGAAGGGAGGCCTGTCAGAGGATCGTCCCCTGGCTCTGCAAGACCCTCATGTCTCATCCAGGGCATGCTTACGCTGCATCCTGTGTTCCCTGAGGATAGTTACCAAAGCCCTGTATTCCTAACCAGGAAAAGTGGGGTTAAAACATAATCACAGCTCCAGAGATCCCAGGTTTGAGTCTGACCTTGTACTCTGCCTATGTGGAGTTTGCACATCCTCCATATGGGTTTACTCGGCGTACTCTGGTTTCCTCCCACTTTTCAAAGATATCCATTGGGTCAATTTATTTACTGCACCATTGCGAGAATGTTTGATTAATCGTTATAACCTTCTCCCGTCATGACTAGCCATTGATGCTGTTGTGACGACATAAACAAATAAAACCACAGGCAGAAAGCACAGTGCCAGTTTCATACCACTGCAACTAAAGTTCAGTCCAATGTAACTTAAATCATGGTGTGCCAGATGTGTCAAATCAAATTTGTAATAGCATGCATTTTAACAACTAGATATTAATATCAGTAGAAAAATGCATGAAGTACGTCTGCTAAATATACAAATAGCCATGATACTTTCACGAAGATGACGTTAGACTAAACACTTCTGGGCTAAACATTTGGTTGATGCTTTCCATCTTTTGTGAGAGCCTTGCCACAACAGAAAAAGGTCCCATGCCTCTTGCTGTTCGTCCCTGGTTACTCCTTGCCTAGGCCCCAAGACACTAAATGGTAATGAAGAATATACAGGGCTTGTGAGCATTCAATAGAAGCAAAAACAAGCTGCCATGACCAGCACTGAATTACCAAATGGACTCTGTGTTGGGGGTAGGGTGAAGAAATTGACTGTCTTCGTAATTATTTTTAGATATCATCCAACACTACTGTTCACTAGGGCTGGGTATAGGCACTGATATCCATCGTTTTGATATCCTGAATCCGATTCACAAGGTCCCAATTCAGTTCGATAACGACTCAGGGATATTTCAGTTATAAATATAATTACCAGGTTCTCTTTGGATATGAAAATAACTTTGAGAACTGATTTTGTAACTGTACAAAGAACACTCAACCTACCTAACCTAATCTATGTGCATTTGGAATGGCCACTTCACTCAGATGTTTTCATCAGGGTGTCAGAAGCCATCATTTTCAGCAATACTGTATGGATGTATATCTCTCACAAGTTACCAGAGCCTCAGTTTTTTTTTTGGCACAGGGAGATCTTGAAGGTAATTTCGTTGTAAATGCCTTCTCTAGCGGAGGTTGTTTGGCCAGTGTTTCCACTGCTTCAAAACTTCATCTCATAGTTTTGCAAAACTCTGCAGAGGGCTTTTAATTTGAAATGACGGATGGAGAGCAACACAAAAGTGGAGAGTGATGACGCTCAAGGTAGAAGGAGAAGAGAGAAAGGTAGATTAACTAGAGTTAGGTTTAGATAGATCTCACTGTAACAGTACCGAGCACCCTGGCATTTCATGACTCCGATCAATGTTCAGTTCATCATCGCACCACATTTTGCCAGTACTAGATAAAACTAAAGCCATAACTGAGATCATAAAAAGCCACAGTGGCGGCTGCTACTGAAAAAAAAAATCCTAGAGGAAACTGCTGGTGCCTGGTGTTTTTTGAATATCAGGGTGATGGTTTTTGAATCCAAAATGTAACCAGATATCTGCTTTCAGGTGCTGGGGAGCCTTCACTTGGGCTCCAGCCATGCTTAACCGATGCGGGCTAGATCTCAGGGCATGAAAAACCAATGGGGTCAAAGATTTTCACATAATATGGGGTAAATAGGCCAATTTTAACAATTGATCTCGGGAATATGAATCGATATTGGGTCATTCAAATTAAGATCGATTTTAAAAACCGAAAAATCTACCCCTACTGTGCACTAGTACCATTGCTGCTCTATTGTCTACATTTCATTTCCAAGACAAAGGGAATCTCTTCATATTGAAATATTGGTTCAAATTCTGATATGTTGGCATTTTAATTTCCCAGTATGCTGAATTTGAATCAGTTTCTACAACGCTTCTAAAGTTCATGGTTCTTATTTGACTGAGCAATTACATTTTACAATGTGTTTCATAAATAAGGCCCTTATCACTTAGATGTACACACGTACTTCTAAAACAAAAGTGTATTAATTATCCTGGACTTGGTCTGCTGTCTCATCACCAGACTCATTGCCACTCCGTGCCATGTTTTGGAGGCTCTGACATAGGGAATTCCTGAGTGAGGTTCTGGCCCCCTGGCAGATGGTAAATTAGGAAATTTAACACCATGTTTGGATTTTAAACCAATTCAAAGTGTGGCCTTTGGCCTCTCTCCAAGAAATTGGAATGGCAGCAGGCATATGACGTGAACCTGTTCTTCATGCTGGGAGAAGCCTCTCATAAAACAACCACTTTATGACCAAAGTAATTTTCACAATATTTTAATGAGGGTGTGAAAGAACGTTTTTGGGATTTCAACATCACCTCACTGCAGATGTAACTGTAATAACTGACTTCTTATGCAGTTTCCTGGTATTATAAGGTTGGATGGGGGATCAGCACGAAACTTGAATACACAAAAGCATGGCTTTTCAACAGAGTGGAAAAGACACTGCAGAAGAGGTTTACACTGAGTTTAAGCCTTCAACTAAGAACTGCTACTCAAGTGTTCCCCATTGGCATGTCATAACATACCCTACATGGCACTGTTTCTCCAGGTCCCTGGTGACTCCTATCTAGGCTTGCGATTTAAAAAATAAGCTACTGCATGTCACAAACAAATGTTCTTTACGGCACTGGTACATGTGATATATGTAATGCAATGCCAATATACTGGGGGAAAAAAAAAAACTATAGGCAATAAAGATATTTTGATATTTAGATTCAGCATACAAAAATGCATAAATAGGTGGGGTTTTTTTTCTTCTTTTTCATGGGACAATTTAACTAGTATTGTAAACTACTTAAACACACATTTGGATAACTGGTTCCTTCATAACACTTATCTTTACTTGCGGTTAATTATGATGTAATAGCTTCCAACACAAAGGGAACAGAGTCATTTCAAACACTAGATCACTTCTGAATTATTGATCATGCTTTTGTAATGCCTGCAGGAATGGCCGTTTCTCGTGTGAGCCTGCTGGAGGACTGACCTCTCTGACTGAACCTCCTCCTGGACCTGGCTTTGGAGTCAGAGCTGATTTATAACTCCTATGGGCCCAACTAACTTAACCCCAGATATTATAAATATCAGACAGAACTGAGTGTAAATAAAATGTTCATTGTATTTTGTGGCAGTGTGGTCATTTTAGCTCTTTCATTGTTGAACATTCTGAAAACAATTATTACTTAAATCACTGCACAGACTGGATTATGCTACTTATGGAGGATTACAACACGTGTGGGGAGGAGTATGGAATTAAGGCACTCATTCAATAACATTTAGACAAGCCCTGTACTGAACTTGCATAGCTATAGAACTGTCCTAAAATCTGGCCAATTAACCTTACCAAAAATTTTATTCTCTCAACCATTGCAGGTAAAGCTCAGGGTCACCTTCAGATCTTGTTTGCAAGATATAATTTAGTACAAATGGCCACAGTATGAAGCTTGTTTTCATATTTGGACTCCACACTTGCAGCTCTGGTGGCTCTGTGGTAAGAGCCAGCTGCTAGAAATGGCAGTTTGAGGGCTCAAATCCTAGATGGAGGTTGCAACATGGACAGACTGTGCATTTACAGAACCCTGCAATGGACTGGCATCTTATCCAAAGTGCGCCTGAGCCCACTGAAGTCCTGAGGTTAGGTTCCTGACCCATGACCGTGGCCGGGATAAGTGGGGGTAAAAGGACTGCTTTGCTCTAACAAGCTATGCTTATAACAAACATTAATGAATTTGCAATTGTTAAGGAAGATATAACAATTAGAATAAAATGTTTGTTTGTATGTTTTTAAATAACAATATCTCCATAATTTAGCTTCTGTCCATTTAACCTACTACTATAACATTATTAATCAGATAACTTAATTTTATTCTTACATGCATCATCAAAGCTTCCCAAGAAGATTGGACCCCTGAGTCTTGGTCCACCCAAGGTTTCTCCTTATAATGTTTAGGGAGCTTCTTTGCCAATGTCTCTAGGCTTGCTCAATTCCCTCTTTTGGCTTAGATAGTAGAAGATAACAGAAAATTGTAAAGCTGGTTTGGCACAATGCTCCATTGTAAAAAGTGCTCTAGACATAAATCTGACTTTGACATTGTCTTTGTTTAATGAGCTCAAAAGAAATCCAGGTTAAACAAGTAGGCTTAATCTGGATTTAAAAACATCTGTAGATGTGCACTGAATTTACAGACACATGGCACAAGGCAGGAACCAACCCTGGACAGGGTGCCAATCCATCATAGGGCACATGCACATACTTTACAGATGTCAAACTCCACATGGGTAATGGCTGGCCTGGGACGTGGGCCCAGGTCTCTGGAGCTGTGAAGAGACAGAGCTAACCACTGCATCTACGTGTCAAGCCCTTAATGTTTTCAAATATGTTTTTTTTTTTTTTTAGCTCCTACTGTTTGGTCTTTGAGCAAGGCCCCTAACCCACAAGTGCTTGAACTGTATGAGCTAAAAGTTGCTCTGGGTAAAGGGTCTGCTAAATGCTGTAAATGGGAAACTGTGCCAAAGGAATTGATTGGCACTGGTGGCCTACCAGCTTAGCTGACCTAAAGGCAAGGTTTAATCCCAGCCAAGCACTCATTGTTGGGCCTTTGAACCCTCTGCCTGGCTTGTACAATATACGACTGTATCAGCTTCAAGTCAGTGGTTTGTCTACTAAGAAAAAAATACAAATCTCTGTGCAAGGGTGTCTGTTAGTGGTGTAAACTTAATGATTGTTGTACTGACATGGTGTAGCCCTCTGTCAGAGGATTTGAGACAGCTTTTGTTTCAGAATCAACCCAGAAAGACCTGAACATGGAAACCTGGTGTTACTACAAGCTACAAGGGGTTTTCACATCACCTACTCAAACGCTTCTTCTCTGAGCCCTGTGGTTCATTTCAATCCTGCTGCTTTCGGTCTCTGTTTGACAGGTCAGCCTCCCCCGTGACGCAGAACTCGCACCCTGATGTGTTCATGCAAAGTACTACATGTAAAGCCACCCGGTCCGCCATAACCGCACTATATAAACCCTGCTTCGCTACACTGTCACGTTCACCAAGCAGCGCCCTTTCCTCCCCCTACACATTCCTCCCTCTCGGCTTCAGCCTGTTCTGCAACCCCAAAATCGCCACTGCGCATGCGCGGAGCAGCTCCACACCATGCAAATAACACTGCGTCACACCACGACCAGGACGAACTTCAGTATGCCAAGTACAAGCAAGGAACGAACGGGTTAACAAACGGACATGGTTTCTAACACACACAGACAGACGCTTTAATTAATAGAAGCATATTTACTCCATCTCTTGGGTAACAGCGCATCCCGACCCCTTTCGAGAATGTTCCCAGAGGCTGCAGCGTTTGGACGGAAAAGATGACGTCAGCAGCTGAGCGTCACCTCGCCCTCTCCTTTCCCAACAAGCCGGGAATTTGAAAGCGCGAGAAACGAACGGGTTCGGCGCTCTAAGATGAAACGAACCGCCACGCATCTGCACAAACCCGCACAAGTGCAGGCGGCACATAGCACGCTCAAAATGGCGGTTAAGCACACGCGAAGCACGTCCTGTCCAAATCAGGCAGCCGCAAAGCCTTTATAAGGGCTGGAGGGGTCACATGACAGTGCTCGAGCCAACCAGCGCGCGCTTCTTCGCTCGGCTTTTCTTAGCGACCGCCAGTGTAGCTGCGATGTTTTCAAACGGAGCTGATAGAAACGTCACCGCCGTAGTTTCATGAGAATTCGCCCTACTACGTTTGTACGGTTTCGGTGAAATTCCTAGCGTTTCGTTGTACCTGCACAAGTGGAGCCCGAGACGCATTGCAAACGCACGGTAAGTCCTTCCTTCTACCTTCTTTAGACGGTAGCGAGTTAGCCCAGCCTGCCAAGTCAACACGGGCTTCCTAAGCGGGATGTTTTCCTACAGCGCAGCGTGAGTCTCTCACACGCACCGCTGCTTGAGCTTACGAAGGTGGAAATATATCGAGGTTTATATATGGCACGCTAAAACACGAGCACCCCGTCCACGCCGTAAACTGCTAACTCTCGCAGCGGTGACAGCAGGATTTCGGTTTGAGCACTTGGAGGGAATGGGGAGTGCAGCTAACACGAAGCTAGCACGAAACGGAACCGAGCGAGGGAAGCGTTATTGTCTGCGTGTGTGAGGGTGGCGCAGTCTGCAACACCGATAAGAACCTGCGCTTTCTGCTCACATTTCAGCTTTTCACGTTGGGGATCGTGTGCAGATGTAACCTTATCTGTAACCGTACACTACTCACGAACAAGACTGCTTTTATTATTGTGCCATCGCGGATACAACGAGGTGAAACCCTAGCGCGTTTGCTGTGACAGATCGGCTCGTTTTGTACAGCGGTTACTACGCTTTCAATATATTTGATGTCTGGTTTGTGTGGGTTTTTCTATGGACTGTAATAACGGTAGGTTATTCTGGTTAATGGTTAACATCTGCGCCACGCTGCTCTGGGAGCAAAACACGGGCGGTTGTAGGCACTGCGTTTGGGGGGTGTGTTACCACAAAGCTTCATTCCGCGATCCTCCTTTGCGCAACGAGCCTTTTGTCTAAAGGACGTGAGCACCAATCGAGAAGGCTTTCTCTCAGTTCACACATTTCTCATTTCCTTAATCAGGACCCGTCTCTTTATTACAATGTTTACTCGGACTGACGCACATGACTACGAAGCTGTTATGTTAGGCGCAACCAAGAACCAGCGCATTATTATTTTGTAGGCATTAAGTGCTTTATAACGTTTTCTAATAATATCCCATGCATTTAGCTGATCTGTGGCTGCCAAGGACATAAATATGACACGCATCTAATAATCAAAATCTCATTGGCCAATGAAATAAGCAAGCAAGCTACTTTTCATTGTAATAGCAAAATATGTAGAATTACTTAAGCCAAAAATAGCTTAACTCAAGCCATTATATTAGCTTGAGCTATTATATCAGGGCTATTTAAGACCCAGTGCTTTGTTGTTCTTTAAATAAGACGTGCGTTATAATTAAGCAAATACTATTTGTAGTATAATGTCCAGTGTATGTTTTGCTGAAATAAAGGCAACCAGGGGACAAATATATGACACAAATATAAAATGAAAACAGGGAGGCTGACCTGTCAGAGACTGAAACACTGGACGCAACAGTATTCTTGAAAATTTTCTTTTTTTGTTCAAAAATAATAAGCAGCGTCATTCATGGTCATGGACATGGCCACCCTCGGTCTCTGTGATTCTCATTTCCCTAATCAGGACCCCATCTCTTTATGATGATGTTTACCAGGACTACGACTGAACTGATTAAAAAATGGCCAGAGTATTTCCTAGGACCGCAGTTGAGCTGACACAAATGACAATGAAGCAGCGATTACACATAAGCTGTTGTATTAGACATAGGCAAGCAGCAGCACGTTGTTATTTTGCAAGTAGTAAGTGCATTATAACGTTATTAGGGATGCACCGATATTGAATTTCTTGGGCCGATACGATAACCGATGTTCAGCACATTATTGTGCCTGATACCGATGTTAAAAAACGATAATATAACCTTTCAAAAATGTTCACATGATAACCCATATATAAAAATACTAGATCAGTAATAAATTTTAGCCATAAAATGAAACAATAAGCAACTAAAACATAAATCAGACATGACTATTACTATAAACGTAAGGTGAAGTTCACTCAAAGGAAAAATGGTTTCATTCCATTTTATTTTCTGACCTTCTTTTAAAAAGGTAAAAATCTTTTTTAGCTTTCAATTGTTACAGGCAGCAACAAGAACAATTATGTGTAAGAAAGGTTAAGATTGAGAAGCTCCAAGAAAGAATAGAACTGAACATATAACTATACACTCAGTAACATCAGATATTTTGCTTAATGAGTAAAACAAAGAAATATTCTTAGTTAAATATTGCTTAAATACCGATAACTGAAGAAAAATACCTATATTGGCTGCCAATATATCGTGCATCACTAAACGTTATCTAATAATATTCAGTCCATTTTGCTGATATATACATATAGGACATAAATATATGACGTGGATCTAATAATTAAAACCATATTGGACAGTAATATAAGCAAGCAAGGTTAATACCAGAATTTGTCATTTTAAATTTGCAATGTTATACCGGAAGCACCAAACGCTCACAAGCTATTATATTAGGTATATTCAATAACCAATGCTTTGTTTTTCTTCAGTTAATGCTTGTATTATAAGAAATAATATTTGTACTATAATAATGTCCAGTATATGTTTCGCTGGCAAAAAGGCAACCAAGGGACAAATATATGACACGAATATAAAAATGAAATCTTTGCTGGACACGATGGCGTTCTCAATGATTTGGCTTACTTCTTTTGTTCACAGAATAATAAGCAGCGTCATACATGGTCATGGACATGGCCACAAATTGAGAATGCTTTCTCTCAGTCTCTGTGTTTCTCATATCCGTAATCAGGACCCATCTGTCTACTACGATGTTTACTAGGACTGCAACGGAACTGACGAAAATCACTCTGAAGTACCGGTTATACACAAGCCGATATATTAGACACAATCAAGAACCAGTATGTTGCTCTTTTGCAGGTAGTAAGTATGTGATAATTAAAATGAGTAATGTTTATAGTCCATATTTAGATATGAAAGAGGTTAAGGGACATAAATGTCATGGATCTAATAATTGAAGCAGTATAACACTGTAGCTGTCGGGATTTCTTTGTTTTTGTTTTGTTCGCAAATAACAGCAGTAATAAGGACACTGTAGACTAATAATAGCAGTTTCCTTATTCTTTTACAGCATTTAGCAGACGCCCTTATTCAGAGCGACTTACAATTAATAAAGTCTTACAATCCAAGCAATTGTGGGTTAAGGGCCTTGCTCAAGGAGCCAACAGTGGCAGCTTGGCAGAGATGGGATTTGAACCCTGGACCTTCTGGTCCATAGTCCAGTATCTTACCCGCTAGTCTACCACAGTCTTGATATAATAATAAGCCAAAATGTAGTCTATGGCACATATTACGTGGTGAAACACTATATGCGGTGAAGCTAATATATCAGGCATGATGAAGAACCAGGCCTTTGTTAGTTTTCAAGTAATAAGTGCATTGTAATTAAAATAATACTGTTAAAGATATTTATAGGTTAATGCATGCAAATATAAGTCAAACCCTGCTGCACACAATAGTACCTTGTCTTGAATTGAAATCGCTTCCTATTTTGTTTAAAAAAAATAATAACATTGTTATTCATTTCAACAGCAGGTTTTATATATCCAATACACAGGTTGCGAAAGAATTTGTTGTGGTAAACTGAAAGTAACCTAGGGCACACATGACGTACATGAAACTGTAATGAGGTAGGTGATCTGGCAAAATGAGCAAAGTTTGGCAATATGATATTTAGTTTTTTAAGTTAAAGCCAGGTTATGAAACTAGGTTTACAAATATTATTCATAATCTACTAAAAATGCATTGCTGCTTGCAAAGTACACTGTTGTTTTGCTGTTAATTTTGCAGTGAAGGGCGAATTGACATTTTTTGTACAGGTATGTGCCATTTAACGTTTGCATGACGTTTCGTGAGACAGGATGTTGGCTGGAATGGATGTTGACCACACATTATCATAGTGTCATAGTCTTTGAAGGCTACTGTTATGTAAATATAAGGGGTATTTCCACTACAAAACTGTGTGCAGACGAAAATGTGCCAAGAGATATCGCTGAAACGAGTGATTGACGAGTGATTGAAATGACAGGTACTTTGATTTGACAGAAGACAGCAAGGCATTGCTAGACGGTATCACCAACAACCCAGATGGACGTTAAATGGTGCATACCTGTATAATATAATTGTCTTATAGAGTTTTTGAACTCAGTAATGGAAAATGGCAAGACCTGTAGAACCAGCATTGTATCGACACCTAATGAGCTCCGTGTAGCACCGAAACACTTGAACACTCAATCATTTACATTTACATTTACAGCATTTAGCAGACGCCCTTACCCAGAGCGACTTACAATTGATACAGTCTTACAATCCAAGCAATTGTGGGTTAAGGATCTTGCTCAAGGACCCAACAGTGGCAGCTTGGCAGAGATTTGAACCCTGGACCTTTTGGTCCATAGTCCAGTACCTTAACCACTAGGCTACCACACTCAATCGCATTTTGTCATGCTTTAATTTCTGTAGTTTGGAATAAAGTTTTGCGTTATAGGTGTAGTTTGAAATTGCCCTGTGGTCAAGACCGCTAGAGCCGAGTTCGAGTTAAGACCTGGACCCGTCAAGTTCAAGTCAAGACCAAAACCGGGACACACAGAGTCCTAATTAAGAGCAAGTAGTCGAGTCCAAGTCAAGATCGGGAGTGGCCGAGACCAAGATTAGACGAGATCGAGACTAGATTAAGATTTCTTTTGATCATACAAGAATAAAAAGAAGAAAATGAAAAAGTGTAATTAGTTTTTAATTCACTTTACATTCATTAAACTTATGTAATTGTTAATAAATAATGTTATATTTCATTACAGATTTTGTAAAATGTAATATTAAATGGTAGCCTAAAATTATTATTATTATTATATTAGTCTTAGTCTAACTCTATAAGCCAACGTAGCTTTTGGAAGCAAATGTTGATGATGACTCTGTTTCCCATCTCTCAAACTTCATCAGAAGTTACTACATAAAGTCAAGTGAATATAGCCAGCAACATCCATTCTATCCCTTTTTATTATTAAATGTGAAAACACAATAATAATTCCAGATCTTGCGGACATAGTAAAGCAAAGCGAGCCGCTGAAGTGTTAATGTCAGACAGTTCAAAAGAAAGCTACTACAACACTAGTTTGAAGGAACATTGTGAACTGAGCTGGTGATGTTGAAGTCTTCGAATGGTTTGTTGTAAAAAGCGTTTGAGAGATATTCAAATTACTTCTAGCCGGTCACAGTTATTTGACTAAACAATAATTGCAGTTATTTCATCTGGTCAGGATGGTTTGAGATAAAGGGCAGTTAGTAATGTTTCCTTAAAGCATAGTTAAAATGACTCTCACTCTCAGTTACTTGTTCATATGGGTCAGTTTTGTAGGATTTGACAAATGGTTTGATTGATCTTATTCACTTGTACAGTTTATTGCTTGATAATCTGTACTGTGAATCATTACAAGGTTTAGAACAGATATTGAATCACTGCAGCAGATACAGTACGGGTACAGTACGTTCTGTGAAACGGGACCGAAATGGATGTTAACTGGACCATAGGGGTTTTAGATTACTCTGCTGTGGGGCAAGATACCTTCAGTTACTAAATACTGAAACTTAGATATAGTGCTTTATTTTAAACAATAATATTAAAACATAATATGAAAACATTTAGTACAGTACAAATACAGTCATTCTTTCCTTGTTTCAGCAGTTTGTTTCTTTTGTGAAACTTGATACACCTACCGTGCCTAGTACAATACAGTACCTGACTACATGCATGTGTCGTGCATAGTAAACAAACTGTCCATGTGTGGCATTCTTCATTCATTTTGTACAACACTTACCTATGGAGAATGCGTGTAAGGGTAGTATATGTACATATATATGGTATTTTCACACAAAAACTGCGTAAACGCGTCAGAGATACCGCTGAAAACAACGAATGGAACGCTACCATCTACACAACCTCCCTAATACCATCCTAAACTGTTATACACCTGCTATACCTTTTTTTTTAATGTATGGAAATTCGCAATAATGAAAAAATACAGCAATGTACATAACAAAAGCAATTACCGTATTTTTCGGACCATAAGGCGCACTTAACATCCTTTAATTTTCTCAAAAATCGACAGTGCGCCTTAAAATGCAGTGCGTCTAATGTATGAATTAATTCTGGTTGAGCTTTCTGACCTAGAACTGATTGTAGATGGTACACGGCGCTCATAAATCTGTCAAAATGTTTTAGCACGGCCTTGGTAAGTTACAAAGCTTATGGCAACCGTAGTGCGCAGCATCGCGGAGTAATACGGTATGTGCTTCAGCATTAGGGTACGTGCATTTCATTCATTCATTTTCGAAAGCGGATTTCAAAACTCAATTGCTATCATGTCACGCAGTACAAAACATGGACTAGAGCAGCTGCGAGAGAATTCAACATTAACGAGTCAGTGGTACGGAAGTGGAGGAAGCAAGAAGTCGCCCTGCGCCAGGTAAAGACCAAACTGAGCTTCCGACGGAACTTAAGAGTTTTGTTTCATTTCATGCGCCTTATAACCCGGTGCGCTTTATGTATGAAAATATACCCGTTAGCAGTCGATCGTTGATATCGCGCCTTATAACCCAGTGCGCTTTATAGCCCGGAAAATACGGTAACAGGAATCTTTAATAAGTCTTCTGTCAGATATGATGGTTAGAGCTCAGTCCAGTACTGTGTACTGTAACATTATACGTTGTACATCATAATTGTCCGTCACATTTTATTTTCGCAATATTACTGTTTTTTTCACCTTTTAATCCGCTTATCGTGGCGAGAGTTGGGGGTGGAGCCTATCTCTGGAATTCACGGAACGTAGGCGACCATGTACCCTGAATGAGCCGCCGGTCCACCTCCGAGCTGGTAGGGGTTGCAGTTGTGGCACTGGGGGATGGTCAAGTCTCCCTTCCCTAAGCTCAGTTGTGCTCGGGTGACACCCAGCCTGGTTGGAAGGCATGGCCAGAACTTAACTAGGATCGTTACTGCCATGCCCACTGCGGACGCTTGACTGTCAGACCTGCAGAGGGCACGGTCGCCAGAATTTTAGGTCACCTGATCACAGACCTCCATTTTGTTTGTAAGGGATAAGGATGAGAATATACACAGAAGAAATGCTCAGAATTGCACAGCAGGGTTAGAGCAAGACTTTGCAAAGTGTAGGCCTTGCTCTAGCCCTGCTGTGAAATTCTGAGTGTTTATTCTGTGAATGTTCTGATCTGTTTTTTTGGTATTGACTCTTTAATTACACTTTCACGGATTAACGATTATTGCCTAGCATAAGTCAGTTCTGTTTGCTTGTCATTATGGACGATTTTTGTTCTGACCTGGCTTGTTTGTGGTTTACATATTTTTGTCAGTAAACCTGGTTTTCACCTCAGTGTCTTGCAGCCTTTGTTACAATAAGAGTGATGGGCTAGGGTATTATAGAGTTTTCCCATACTTTTTTATCTGTATTTATACAGTATAGTACAGTAAAACGCATGTGTGCAGATATTGGCCACATTGTTTGTTTCAGTTCAAAGTTACTCAGTGTAATGACAATGATTATATTTTAACTTTCACTCCCTGTGTGTTTTGAGCAAAACATTTTATTTGGGGTTTAGCATGGGTGATAAATCAGGTTTTTTTAAACATATGGTAGCTTTGCGCTCATGCCTTTGCAATATGACGTTAGGGATTGTCCAGAGCTCCCACTTTTCCATCATGCTGCTGGCCGACAGGAGCCTGTGGTTGCTCGTTTTCCATTGACCCTGTTTTTATGTATCACGTGCACAAGGCCTTGTGTGAGAATTTGAACAGTTTTAGCAGGGTCATTTTAAGATGGAGGCACAGAATTCAGAACCTGGTGGACTGATGTCAATTGCTGAGAATACATATGTTGTTTACAGTAGGTACAAGTTTGTGGTCAAGCAGAAAATGAAGAGAGTGCTGTTTAATTTAAATATTATTTGGTGTTAAGTGTGCTGTGGCCTAAAATGTTTTAACCTAATGAGTAGTACAGCATTTTATGAAGGCAATCTGTCACTTTTAGTATTACATGAACATGCACCTGCTTCTTATTTGAGCTGATCTATTGCACGTGAGCATTGTGTTTGCGTTGTTCTTGAATATTAAAACTTTGTGGACTCCCCTATGAACTGGATCAGGAAATAGTGGGGTTATGATATTTGAAATAAGAAAAAAGAAACTATACCCTATACAAACAATAAATGAACTAATTAACTACACATATAGAAACCCTGGACATCCCTTACAAAGATTATTACATATACAGTGGTACCTTGGTTCTCGTTGTTAATTTGCTCCAGAAGACTTCTTGAGAACCCGAAAACAGTACCGAGAAAAATGTTCTCATAAGGAATAATGCAAATTGAATTATGGAAATCCACACTGTATAAGTCTTTATATGTATTGTACAGATGCTCCCTGATTTAGGTTTTAGTTGGGCAGAATCATTAATTGTTGAAAAATCTCATGTAATTTAGTGAGTAATAGATTGAAAGTGTAAAACACTTCATCTTTTGGTTAACAAACTTAGGCCTGTGTTTTGGAGCATTCAGTTCCTGTTTTGCTTTCAGTTTCCTTTCAGTTGGCTATTAACTAACCTTCTTTAGGATCCATGGATATTTATTTGCACTTTATGTACTGTAGATGTAAAATCAAAGAAAAACACAGTAGACACAGTGCAGGTCTTCTCTGACCGAGAGCTGTGAATCGAGTTTCGGCTGAAATGAGTCACATGACTCGTACAAGTTTAAGCAAGTGTGCGGAGTACTAAGCAACCGGCAAGGACCGAGACGCATGTTACTAGTGAAAATGCGTTGAGAACCGAATTTGACGAGTTCCGAGGTGGATGAGAATCAATCTGGCAATGAATGCTGGGATATATGAAATAAAAAATGGAAATTTTGGTATTTTGAAGCTGCTTTACTGTAGAGAGTAAAACCGATGAGCGAGTACAAAAGAGAGAAGTGAATTCACCAGTGTGGCATATTTGGGTTTTACTGAACAGAAATGGAGAAGCAATAGATGTAATAGAGAGCAGTACAGGTTAAGGTACTGGACAAATGACCAGAAGGTCCAGTGTTCAAATCCCAGCAATTCCAAGCTGCCACTGTAATGACCTTGACCAATGGCCCTAACTCACAATTTCCTGGATTATATGTATGATAAGATTTTATCAGCTGTAGTTAGCTCTGGATAAGGATATCTGCTAAATTCTAGAAGTGTTAATGTAGCTGTTAATGATTTTCCATGGCGTCAGTGCTGAGGGACTTCACTCTGTACTTCAGGAGTGGGAAATGACTGTAAGCAGTGCACCAGAACAGACCAGACGTTTGACATAAAGGTTTCTGTGACAGTTTCAGAGAAAGCTGTCAACCGCTCGTTATCCCACATGAACATTTTCGATTATGGATGCTGTGCTTTAACAGTGCTGGTTAGCTCAATTGGGCGGGGCTTTTACTCTGTTTACATGTGAAGTCTTAAGAGGATGGATGGCAGAGAAAAGGGTTGTGTCAAAGGCAAAGCTCTCTGAGGAACTTGTGATTAAATGGCAAGTGACCTCTGTTGTGTGGACATGGTTTGGTTGTACAAAAAAACCTTTATTTGTATCTGATGCTGGTCCATGATGTGGATTTTTCTGTATCATGGATTCTGGGATAAACCCAGAAACACTGAAATAGAAAAGCCCGGCCATGCACACAGATACAAAATACTCAAACATCTGCAACTGTCAAACACGGAAAAGCAAGATTTTCTACAGAAATGACTCATCCCTATGTTTTGACTTTAAGTTAACGTTTATTATGACTACTTTTGAATGACACTTAGAGGTAGTTAATAATAAAAAAGAAATCCAGTTTATTCAATTTAATTTATATTTTGGTATATTATGACATTATATTGTTATTGGATTGACAGTGGAAAATATTGTGATATGAATTTTAGCTGACTTTACTCACCCCTCGTACTGATTTACACAGTCAACAATGAGAAGGTCAGGAGCCTAATCCAAACCCCTGAGCAGTTTAGTGTGAGGATCACTTTCGCTATATTGAGTTTGATCATTATATGTTATTACTGTTTTATACAGTATTGTAACTTATATAATTTTTGCGGATGTTGACAGGTTTACACACTATACAACCAAATCAGTATTTTGACGTGTTGTTTTTTGTTGTTGTTGTTATTTTGTATCATGTTTAAAATGTTTTTTGTCTCTAAATTACTGGTGTATAAACTTTGCGTGATGTAACTTTAGATATATGATGTTGGAGGATTTTGGCCGTATCATCCAGTCCTGCGTGAGCCATTTCAATGGTATAATGACTCGAAAAATGTTATGATGATTTTCCCACAACAATTACTGAGCTTATTAATATAGCTGTTAGAGATGCACCGATCGATCGGCCGGTTTTCATTGTGATCGGCCGCAGCAGGTGATTGGCCGATCAGCATCGTATAACCACTGACAGCAACAGTGGCACAAAAACACACTACTTTCGCTAACATTAATTTACAGTTCAGTTCTGCTTTAAACACAGTTCCAGCTTTGAACTGTGTGTTTGTTTATGAGACAGATCACATGCTAACGACGAGGAAGGGTTCGATTTCAGTTCAATGCTGCTACTTGGTACACTAAATAGTCTCTTCATATATAGCGCAGTACTAAAGAGGGCCATGTCTTTTTTTGTTCTAGTTCTTCACAGTAAGTTAGTGTTGTTTGCAGTATGCATGTCGAAAGTAAGACACGGAGGAAGAACTTTGAAAACACTCAGAACGACGATAAGACATTTAAAGCAGCATCACCTAGCTGAATATGTGGGATCTGAGTGCAGAGCCAGACACAAGCCTATCTTTCTTTAGCAGTGAAGAAGTTTTCATTAAAAGAAAAGTTGAACAAGAAAAAAAATCTATACATGCTGTCATTTCTAATTCTTGGACAGAAAGTAGAATCGGCAAGTCATGTGTTTAAAAAATCAGAAATTGGAATATGCCATTTTCGGCCAAGAAAATTGCCATCTGTGAATTTCTAATAGCTATCATTATAATAAATAATTCTGATATTAGTAGCATTCCCAGTATTTAGTTTATAGCATAATGATACAAATGTTGGAAAAAATACATACTATGTTGTAAGTCTTAATAATTGTTTGTCTAAATTTCATTACCGGTCCAGGCTTGCATTCAGCATCAACTTTTTTACATATATATTACCGCGTGTATCAGATTTGATTCAGATGTTTGAAAGCTTTTTATGTTTTTTACAATGTAGGTATTACACTGCCTCTAAACTCAAAAAGTGCCAGTTAAATTCTACATTGTGTGAAAAACACAAAGGAAATGCAAGAATGCATTTAGATATCAAGAAGAACAGGTGCAGCCTTATGTTAAAGGACCATTGGAAAGACTGTACAACATTTTTAGGCATGTGCACAGTTTAATGCAACACTATTGACTGAAACGAATATTGATCTGACTTTGCCTGTTCCTATAGACTGATAGATGTCTGTTTAGTCTTTTGTTTTATTAAAGAAGGATGCTTGATAAATTTTTTTTTAACATCACGTAAATACATTTTACGATGGTATGATGTGCACCTTTATTTATGACAATCACATGAACTTTTAACTGCGTTAAGAATATGATGACAGTGTTTTGTTGAAACGTGCACTGAATATGCTTTCATATGTGCCTGTGTGTACACTGACTACCCGTAAGTCTGCACCCTTGGACGATAGAGATAAGCATTTCCATGGCACTCTACGTGCGAGCTGGGCCTGTTAGTGTGCTGGAGAGAAACAGAAACAGGCATACGCAAGAGCGCAGTGACTCACCCTCTTACCCATTAGACATTGCCCTTTGTGCTCAGAGCCATTCCCGTGAGAGACCCCTCTATTGCCTGA